>CAUYRH010157881.1:0-28582 GCA_963574655.1 Perodicticus potto | reverse complement strand
TTTTTTTTTTATTGTTGGGGATTCATTGAGGGTACAAGAAACCATGTTACACTGGTTGCATTTGTTGGGTAAAGTCCCTCTTACAATCGTGTTTTGCCCCCAAAAGGTGTGACACACACAAAGGCCCCAAGACCCCACCCACCTCGCTCCTTCTCTCTCTCTGCTCTTCGGGTGGAAGAAAGGAGAGCACTCCAAGTCAACAATTGGCAGAATCCCAGTGCAGCTGCAAGCTTTGCCTCTAAACTGACGCAGTCTCTGAGTGGGTTTCTTCCCCAAGCTAGCTCTGAGTGTCAGGGGCCAGCCATCGCCATTGCACACCTTGCCAACATGTATGTCTCTCCTGCCCAGCCTTTGTAGGCGTCTGAGTCGGAGATCTTAGCATACAGCTTCTCATGCTGCCCTGACTCTTTGATACTGAGTTCTCTGTCTGTCTGTTTCTATAGCTGAACTGTAAACTCCTTGAGGGCAGGAACTGTGTCTTATTCTTCTTTGAATCCTCTGATTTCAGCATAGAACCTAGTTTTAGGTGCTCAGTAACCTTACTGAATTAATCTGACGTTGAGGAAATATACTTTGATAGAATGAGATCCCAGCAAGTCTTTGGGAGCTAAGAGACTAGTGGTGCTGGGCATTTGGAATAAAGAATGTAGAAGGTGGGCCAGGCAGGGGCTTGACTTCAGAAGGGCCTTGCAGCTTGTTTGTATCCCTGCAATGTGCAGTGTACAACAGGTACCCATGCCTCGCTGCCTTTCTGCATTCCAGGACATTCCAGGACCTGTCCAAACAAGTGGAGATGTCTTATGGTACTGTTCGGGACTCTGCTGTATATGAGTACTTCCGAGCCAAGGGCACCAACCCCCTGGAGCAGGACAGCACGTTTGCTGAGCTCTGGAGAACCATCAGCAAGAACGGAGGGGCTGACAACTGCGTGTCCAGTCCTTCAGAGGGCATCAGGAAGGTAGGCGGGAGCTGGCACTGCGGCATGTGCCCTTGACGGGGTCATGGGTTTGGTGATCTCCCAGGTAGGAGACACCTCTCCAGAGGTTTCCGCCTTCTCATGGCCCTGGCACCTGCAGGGTAATTCTTTTTCACCCATTATTTGCCTGGATGCCATTTGCCCATTCATGGCAGCAGAGTCAGAGGCTCTGCTCACCAGGAACTTCTGAGTTTCCAGAGGGTGCTAATTGCTGAAGAGCAGGCAGATGTAGACCAAGCCTCAGATCTCCCTCCTCGTGGGTTTGTAGGTTGGTGGCACAGGGGGTCTGCCCACCCCAGCTGACAGCACTTGGCGAGCAGAGCAGAACACCAGGTGGGAGGTGGAGGAGTGAGGCGAAGGTGTCCAGGAAAGAGGCACACCATGTACCAGCCTGGCATCAGGTTGGGGAAGGCCACACGCAGGGCAGATGTCAGCTAGGTGGGCTGGGCACGTATTTGGGGCTGTGCTGTGGAGAAGAGGAATGCTTGAGACAGTGATGAGAACAGAGGCCGGTGAGCCGGACAGAGCCTGGAATAATAGGCAAGACCTCAGAGGACAGGTGGAGAGAGGCCAGGGTCAGAGGAAGGAAGGGCAGAGAAGGGCTATGACACTCTTTAGCTATTGTCTAGACATTGCTTATTTATTCAAGTCCATTTCCCACAATCACCAGAATCAAGCATCATTATTCCATTATACAGCTGAGGACCAGACACCCCCCCCCCCACCTTAGACTCTGACTCCTTGGCTCCTTAGGTTCCAGGCTGAGGATTTGGCATTTAACCACTCAGTGCTGCTTAGAGCTCTGCTGTTGCTGGTCCTTCTGTCCATCGACCCCCATATGTGGTGGCTGCCGTCCCTCCAGTCATTAATGAATGGTGCAGGAGAGAGGTGCAGCTTTTGACCAGTGCTGCTGCAACTCTGAGCAGACTGGCTACCTCAGTGTCTGCTTCTAACCTGTCCCTACCCTGCCCACCCTACCTCTGTGGAACCTTCCCGTACAGGTTCCCATGCACAGTCACCTACACACACTCCTGCACTCCCTTCTCCCAGTCACTTGGTGACTGTTGACCTTCAAGCAGAGGGCAATGGATATGAGGACAGCCTGGAGCAAGTTCTGGGGGCACAAGGGCCCACTGCCCTGCCCTTCATGGTGCATAAGCACCTCAGAAATTGGCCAGCTCCTCCCACGCGTGTCCCCAGGAGGGCCCAGGGACAGAGGCCTGAGTCCTTCTTGCATTGGAAACATGTGGGCATCAGGACAGAGCATGGCCTTTGTCCCCTGGCTGCCATGCTCTGTGGAATGAGTGCCCACTGGGAACATGTTCTCCGGTAGCCCTGGTTTAGCATGACTTTTCCTTGCCATTTAGCCACGTTGGACAGCAGAAAGTGTCTGGGCTCTGGATCCTGACACACTGGGGTGTGAATTCCAGTGTCACAGTTCACCAGCAGTGTAAAATGGAGCACATCACTCTCCCCATCTGGAGCCTCTCGGAGTTGAGAAAGACTCGGGCAACTTTCTGTTTGGGGGAATCTCCTTAGAGACTTTAAAATATCCCAAAATACATATTGTGGTAGATTTGTGACTGTCTACATTGAACTAAGTGACACTTTCACAAAACTAATAAAATGCAAAGTAGCTGTGTTATTCTCATATTTATAAGGTATATTAAAACCTCTTAATTCTTAGTGCACTGCAAAGGATGGCGCTGTGGCCCTGAGCCGCCTGGTCTTCTTTCATCTCTGACAGCGAATCTTTGTGGCTGTGTAGGTGACCTCATTTGAAGATAATGAATACAAAGTTAATTTAAGGCCTTTTGTGAATGTAAGGCCTGGGCCAAATGGCCTTTGAGTTCCCTCTCCTGGTTTTCTTTGACAGTCAGAGAGAGCCAGCAGGCCCATCTACATTGGATCTTATGAAGATTCATTGCAAAATGCTAGAAAAAGCACTGCTTATAAAAGACAGGATAGCTACTTTTGATTTTATTAAACTTCTCATTACAAGACACTTTAAAGAATGGGGAGAGGATATTTATGATACATATAGGCAATATGAGATTTAATGTTAATAACATATCAAGAAGTTTTACAAATCAATAAGGTCAAACAATGTAATAGAAAAATGGGCAAGAGACTTGCACAGGCCTTTCACGAAGAGCCAACACGAATGACTAAAAATCATATGAAGAGATGTTTAAAATTATCAGTAGTCTGTGAAATGCAAATCGACTCCATAAAGATGCATTGTTCTACACCAATTAGACTGGTAAAAAATGAGAGGTGGTGGAGAGGGTGTGCAGTAACAGGTGGTTAATTGCTGGTGAGAGAGTCCTCAGTACAATCCCTTTGGAAAAGAGTTTACCATCCCCTTAAAAAATAGAACATTCACATACCCTATGGTTTAGCAATTTTACTTCAGTGTATCTGCCCTAGATAAATGTCCATATGCACTTTTAGAGACAAGAAAGGCCACGGTAGCATTGCTTATAGAACAGAAATCCTGGAAACAATTGAAATGGCCCTTAACCGTGTAATAAAATATTTTCCACGATGCAATGGATGAACTACATCTTCCACCAGTGGTATGGATGAATCTTAGCAGAATAACACCGCTTGAAAAACCAAGTCAATTTCACATGGCTCAACTGATAGAAAATAACCTAGAACATTATATCCTTTAACAATGCATAAAAAGGACTCATACACGCATCCAAAGTAGTGATGAAATCCATGATTTTCCATAGTGTTTGCTATAGATGGAAGAAGACAGAGCTGCAGGGAGACGAGAACCACATTGGTAGACATAGTTCAGGGTCTGTGCTAAGTTTTGATTAGCCTGACACTTTTTAATTTTTTTAATTTCTTATTGTAGCATGCACAAATAATAAAAGAGTTAATTAAAATGAAGAACCATGCCTGGACAAAGGGATGAGTGTCCTAAAGCAGGGGCTGCAATTAATCTCAGTCTGTTCACCTGCCTACTCTTCCCAACACATAAGCCTGGCCGAGGCAGGCAGCCCTTCCCTCTGTGGACCCTCTTATGCCTCGAGCCTGGTGTGCCTCAAAAAGGCAAACACACCCTGGAAGGCCTCCGGAGGGTGATACACCTGCAGATGGGTCATTAGAGAAAAGCCTCCTTGCCATTCTACTTACTCCTGGTTGGTTAGGGGTAGGTAAGAACCTCTTCACCCTCTGGTGATATTTAGGGTCTTACTCTTGAATAAAGCAATGTTTTAAAAAAGAGAAGGGTGCAAATAAATGTTTCCTTATTAATGCCTATTGTGTCATGGTGCAAAATGTAATCCTTTCTTCAGTGCATAGGACGGGCTACTTTTATGACACCTTCATTTCATATACCCTAAGCTGGCTTGGGATCACAAATCTCTCCCTTGCATTTGGATCTCTAAGAAAAAACAAAAAACAAAAAAAACCTGACTGCCAGCACTAGACAAATGTTAAGGGTTTTATAACTAGTGTCATAAAAGTGAGTTTATAGTATTGTCAGAAAATGAAGTGTGTTGTATTTTTCACTGGAAGAAAAGCTCAGATTCACTCTCAGATCTTCCCTCCTCCTGTGTCTGTCTGGATGGCTGCTGCACCTAGACGCTTGTCTGGAGTCCCTTCCCTCCCCTATTCCTGCACAGCTGCCCTCTCGTCCCCATCCCCCACCCCAGCTTATGGCTTCAGCAACCTTTTGAATTCCTGGGCCCATGGCAAGGGCTGACCAGCCTGGTAATGGCCCTGCCCTAAGCAAGGACAATGACCTCAACCCAGAAACTGTAGGAAAAACCCAGCAACTAGGGAACTAAGGGCCTGAAATGGATTTTCAGGGAAGAGCAATGTCTCTAGATCCTAAGCAAAGCCTGCTTTTGTGCAGTGTGGGGAGCCTGACAAAACATACTCACCAAGGGGCTTTTCCTGGATGCTTCTTTGGTGATGAATAGACAATCACACTTCTAATTTTCTGTTTCTTTTTGGTGACTCAGCTCTGTTTTCAGAGAGGGAGCTTAGTAGCAGAGCAATGCCTAATTACTATGAAAGTCAAATAGCCTGGTATCAAGGGTAACCCATGGAGAGTTGCTATTATTTTTTCCTGGGGAGTACTAAAGTTTTAATGACTTGAAGCCAATTTAGGTGTGGAATTGCTTAGCAGGAGTAATCACTTTTCTGCAGTATCAGAACTGAAGAAAAGTGATATCATGGTTGTCCACTTCTGGGACCCACTCCTTCATGCCAGTGGCTACTTAGATAAGACAGGGTCAGGACTTCCTGGGGCCCAGGGAAAAGAATATGAAAGGAACTGGAAAGGGAAGAAATATTTATTTATTAAGAGACTACAACAAACAATTTTTCCAACAAACCTGCCTGGCACCCAGTAAGTCTCAGTAAATAGAGGATTGTTCCTGAGTGAGTCATCTGTTTGCTGTCTGACTGAGCAGAGGCAGACAAATCAGGGGCATAGCTTCTGTCATCAGTTAGCAGCTTACCTTTCTTAGATCCCATGTTGGAAGGGCCAAGAGAAATAACTCCAGGGTTCCTATCAGGCTTACCTCTTGATAACCTTCTCTTGGGGAGGAAATCCTATTGGTAGGTCTTAAAATATGTGTCATGAAGAAAGAGAAAAGAGGCTTCCTTTATCCCTTTCAGCTCCATGTGTCTATCAGGCCTAAAGAAAGATGAGACCAAATGTTGGCGAACTATGGCTCATGATCAGATCTGTGCCACAGCTTGTTTCTGTTAATAAAGTTTTATTGGATAACAGGCCAAATTATTCATTTACATACTATTTATGGCTGCTTTCTTGGGCCATAAAACTCAACAGAGTTGAGTAGTTGTGACAGAGGACATACTTTGGCCTGCAAAGGCTAAAATATTTACTAACTGGCCATTTACAGAAAAACTTTGAAGACTTCCGGTCTAGGGCAGCACCTGTGGTTCAAAGTAGTAGGGTGCTGGCCCCATATACCACAGGTGGTGGGTTCAAACCCAGCCCTGGCCAAAAACTGCAAAAAAAAAAAAAAAAAAAAGAAAAAGACTTCCAGTCTAGATGGGGAGGCAGTCAAAGACATTGCCCTTGGCCGTATCTCTTCACATAGTGTACAGGCGTCCCAAGAAGCTCATGTTTTAGCTACACCATCAGATAGCATATGGGCTCTGCCCCATCTTATCCCCTAGGTCTAACTCTGGTGGCCTAGAAATTTCTCCCTTCTTCTGCACATGGACCCAGCTTTATTCCTTGCCTGGCCTGGCCCCCTGCTGAAATCTATTGAGCAGTCTCTGTGTACCAGCAGGCACCGTGCCAGATGATTTACATGCATTCATGCTTTCATCCTAAATAGATGACTTGATTATTACTATCCCCATAATGTAGAAACTGGACCTGAGCCTGAGAGAAATGAAGTAACTTGCCCAAGGTCACAGAGACATGAGTAAGTAGTGACACGGTCATCAAAACCTTGTTCTGGTCATGCCTCTTCCCAGAGACAAAGGTATCGTTGTCTTTTCTATATTTTGATGTGTCCCTACCCTCTTATGTACTCATATATTTTTATTTCCTTTCCTCTTTGACACCAAAGTGGCAAGATATATGCTCTCATTTTTAAAAAGCCTTACTCCTCTTTCCATGTGTCATAGCAAAGGTTATTTAAGTCTGTGACTTTATCTTTTGATTTTTCAAACTATTAAAATATCAATTAGAGAAATTTCGAGATGCAGAATTGAGCTGGCAAGTAGTTCAAATTTATATGATAATAACTTTGTCACATGAAGTCAGATTTTAATGTTGCTGGTGGGGATTTTTTTTTTCCTTTAGCTTGATCAACTTCATCAAGCAACATCCAGCGGAACCCAACTTCTGTTCAGTGCCGGGGCTGACCCGGACCACCAATTGATTAAGCCTTTCCCTAAATCAGACCTAATATTTAATAACACTGTCAAATAGAATATAGTGTTAATAGTTTAAACGTCAATCTTCACAGCTCATTGAGTTCTTTGAATAAATAGGCGAGTGGCTTGTTTCAGACCCTGTGGCTGGAGATAGTGTTTTTCAGAGGGAAATAGCTCTTGAGCCCAGCAGTTGTAATAGAAAGTGGTGTTTTCCACTCAGTAAATACAGCTGAGGTCATAAAGTGTGAATGCAAATGCAAGGAGAAAATGGATCAACAAACCTTATTTATTTCCACCCCTGACCTAATGCTCGCCATGGCATCAGACTGTACGTGGGCATAACCTGTCAGCCCCTGCAGTTCTGCTCTGTAGCAGGGCTGCTCTCCTTATAGACAGTGTCTATTGAGTGCTAGGGAACATACTCTGTGGCAGGAAAGTAGTCCCCAGAAGGATCGCAGCCTTCCTTGGAAGGATCAGGAATTTTGGTACCCACAGCACCCTCCATTTTTGGAAGGGCAAAGTGAAGAAGGTGGCCATGTATGTGACAATATTGACAGTATTGGTTCCATGGCATGCTGGAAGTTCCTACTGAGGAATGGGAGAGACTTTCATGGGATGGCATTTCTTCATGAATTAGGGATGCTAGATTTGAAGATCAAGAGAGTTTGGCTAGGATGTTAGAAGGGATGCAGTTCCGGCCTTCCTGAAAAAGGACTGGTAAGAACTAGGTAGCCCCATACAGCGAAAAGCAGGAACCCTGCTCTCAGTAACAGTAAGGGGCTCTGTAGGCAAGATCCGAGACACAAATTTTGTTCCTTCTCTGCTTCCACGTGGATATGGATCAGGGATTCTGTAAGTCCCCTTCCTTAGCCACTCAGTGGATGGTGGTTCTTCTCTTCACCTTGTGTCCTTGCTTGTTTTCCAAGTTGGTTGATTTCTTTATTCATCCGTTTATGAACTTACTAATCCATTCAAGAAATATAGTTTGAGTAGTTTCTTTCTTCTAGGAGTTAAGAGAGGTGAGTTTAAACCCCCACTTTCTTTATTTTTATTATTATTAGTTTTAGAGACAGAGTCTCACTTTATCGCCCTTGGTAGAGTGCCGCGGAGTCACAGCTCATAGCAACCTCCAGTTCCTGGGCTTAGGCGATTCTCTTGCCTCAGCTTCCTGAGTAGCTGGGACTACAGGTGCCCACCACAACGCCTGGCTATCTTTTTTTGTTGTTGCAGTTTGGCCGGGGCTGGGTTCGAACCTGCCACCCTTGGTATATGGGGCCAGCACCCTACCTACAGAGCCACAGGCGCCACCCAAAATCCCCACTTTCAACCTCATGTAATTTGTGGCTTTGAACACATGAATTCAGCTTTCTGAACTATCTACAACACTTGAGAAAGTCTGCCCAGATTAGTTAGGTGTGAGTTTACCAATGTGGGAGGTCTCCAACGCATCTGGTGTAGATTACAGCACAAGGTGTACATTTGTTAGATGTCAGCAAACTGTCTTAGCATCATTATGTGTTAAGAAAATAAGAGAAAAAATAAAGGCAAATGGCACCTAGTCTGTTATGGGGTACAACTGATATACAGTAAAAAACATCTATTTCATGAATTCAATTGTGTAATAACCACACAAAGTGCGATGTAGATAGAAACATTTCCATCACCGTCAAACGGTTTTCTCTTGTCAACTTCTAGTCACTCCTCCTCTTCCCCAGAGACAACTCCTTGCAGATTCCTACCACCACAGATCAAATTTACCTGTTCTCATATGATATAAATAGAACCATATAGAATATGGGTTTATGTTTGCCTCCCTTCACCCAACAAAACGCCTATGAGATTTATCCACTAGGGTGTGGATATCAGAGCTTTATTCTTTAATTTTTCTCTTTGAGTTATATTCCATTGTATGAATAAGTCCCTATTTTTAATGCATTTTCCAATTAACATACATTTCCACTGTTGCCAATTCAGGGATGTTATGAATCTGATAATAAGAAACATTCTCATGCAAGTCTTTCTGGAGATGATGTTTCCATTTTTCTTTGCTAAATATGAAAGAATGGAATTCCTGAATCCTAAGGTGAGTGTGTGCTTGCTGCTGCATGGCACTGGCCAAACCACCTGTTACTAATTTCACACTCCTGCTAGCAACATACTGCTGGCAGACCTGTAAGTTCTGGATGCTGGACATTCCAACCAGCATTAGTGTTACCAGCCTTTTTGATTATCGACAATATAGTATGTGTGAACCAATATATCATTATCGTTTTAATTTTCATTCCTTTGGTGACTAGAGATGTTGAACACTTTTCCTTGTGCATATTGGCCATCCACATGTATTCTCTCATGAAATGTCTGCTGAAGTCTTCTGTTAAATTTTATTGGGGTCTTCATCTTCCATTGCTGATTTATATTAGTCTTTTAAATATTTTGAATCTAAGTCCTTAACTAAATATAAGCACTACAATATAATTCTCAGTCTGTAACATGCCCATTCATTTTCTTAATAGTGTATTTTGAAAAATAAAAATTTTTAGTTTCAAAGTACCATTTATTAATGGTTATTGCTTTTCATATCTTGTCTAAAAATGTCTTCTCTGCTCCAAAGTTGCAAGTTTTCTTCTAGAACTTTTTACATGTAGTTCTGTGTTGCATATCAAATTAATATTTGTGTATGGGATAAGGAATTGGTACACACATATATGTACAACTGTTTACATGTATACACACACACACATATAACAAACTGATCCAACACCATTTGTTCAAAAGACTTGTATTTTACTCAACAAATTGGCTTCATGCCTAGATTTAAAACCCCCTGGCCCTGGATATGTTGGTCTATTTCTAGATTCTCTATTCT
Organism: Perodicticus potto; assembly: GCA_963574655.1. Classification (NCBI taxonomy): domain Eukaryota; kingdom Metazoa; phylum Chordata; class Mammalia; order Primates; family Lorisidae; genus Perodicticus; species Perodicticus potto. Next base: position 18,857 of record CAUYRH010157881.1, on the reverse strand, counting down.
GTTCCATTGATCTACTCATATATTCTCATGACAGTACAAAATGTCTTGATCACTTTAATTTTATAATAATTCTTTATGTCAGGCAACATAAGTTCTCCAACTTTGTTCTTCTACGAGATTGTTTGGGAAATTCCAGATCCCTTTCATTTCCATTTAAATTTTAAAATCATCTTGTAAACTTCTTTAAAATAATCTGTTGAGGTTTTGATAGCTATCACATTTAATATATGAATAATTTGGGGGAAAATTTGTGTTTTTATGATTGAATCTTTCAATCCATGAACATGATTATTCTGTTAAAAAAATACAACTTTTGACTACATCGATTTTCACTGGTTTTGTTTTTATATTGTATTGATTTCAGCTCTTTTGTAACAAAAAGCGTTTTTACTTTTATTTTCCTTTGGTTAGCATTTGCTCTTACCTCTTCTGGATTTTTAATGTTAAAACTCAGATCAATAATTCTGCACTTGTTTTCTTTTCTGATATAGTCATTAGAGCTATAAATTTCTTTCTAAGCACTGTTTTAGTTACATCCCATGAATTTTTATATATTGTGTATTCGTTATCATTTGGTTCAAAATATAAAGTGTCAAACTTAATCCTTTTTTCAAGGCATCCCTATTGAGTTCTGGAGGACAGCACATGGCTGAGGTGTAATGCAGAAAAGGCTGTGCATGCCCAGAGCAGGAATGTAGTCTGCTTAGTGAGGTTGGAGAAAGCTTCCTAAGATAGTCCTGTCATGGACACACATTTTATAATCCATATGCCTTAATTCATTTTCTGTTTTGAAGATAAAAATGTGGAATGTGAGACAAAACTGGCAAGCAGAAAATAAAATAGACAGAAAGATAATAGAAATCAAAGAGGCAGACAGTTAAACTTCATGTGAACAAAATTTTCTCTTTCTGAGAGAAATTTTTTTTTTTTCCTGAGACAGTTTTACTCTGTTGTCCTGGCTAGAGTGCCATAGCATCAGCCTAGCTCACAGCAATCTCAGACGTTCACAGCTTCCCTCAACCTTAAGAGATTCTCTTGCCTCACCCTCCCGAACAGCTGGGACTACAGGTGTCTGCCACAACACTTAGCTAATTTGTCTACTTTTAGTAGAGATGGAGTCTCCCTCTTGCTCAGGCTGGTCTTGAACTCCTGACCTCAAGCGATCCTTCTACCTTATTCTCCCAGAGCAGTAGGATTACAGGTGTGGGCCACGACACTGGGTCTCCACTTTGATTTCTAATAAGGTATAGCTTCTTGTGGGAGAATAAGAACTGTGGTATTTTCACTGCTTGATAGTTACTGTCTTCAAAATCCTTTCCTGGTCTTGGGTTTCTGCATCCTGAGTTCTAGTAAAATGTATCTGAGTTTTCTTCACATGCACAATCCTGGGGTCCACTCTATTCCAGGCACTTTTAAACATCCCCCAATCTGTGTCGAGTTTTCAAAGAATAATTAGTTTTGAAAGTAAATTTTTAAGTTATATGTTTACAATTTACGTATGTTACAACTAAGAAAAGTTTAAAATATTCCAAGACATAAGTAATGAACATCAGCAGAAGAAAGTCAATCGAACATAACTGTTCACTACTTAAATACAGTTCTAAGAATTTCTTTGTATATTTCTGTCTAGTCTTTTGTGAAAGTCTAAAAAAATTTATGTAATTATATCATATCATGCAAAATATATTTTCACCTGCATTTTTCTAACATAAAAATTGATAAATATAATTTATAATTATTAATATTTCATCAAACAGCTATAAATTGAGGTGAAAATTTATTCAAATATTCCCTTTTCAATTGTCATTTGAGTCTAATTGTTTACATATATAAGTAACATTGTAATAAATACCTTTATTCCTAACATTTTTTGAGTTACCATATTTATTTCCCTAGGTTTTGTTCTCAAAAGTAGAATTTGATGTCAAAAATATATAAACATTTAAAGCTATTGGTAAATATTACTGAGTATTGCCAAAATTAGGGGCTTTGAATGAATCATAGTATTAGTTTTGGAATCAAGAATATTCATGTTTAAATTCGTTAATCTATCAAATTCTTGTGATTATCATATGTAGAAGAAATCTGTTTATAAATTGGTAGTTTTCTCATATTCCTCATAGTGGTTTTTTCTTGTTCTTTCTCTTCACATATGTACTTTATGAACATATGTATTCATGTATTTTTTCAGTATTTTGTTTCATTATTCTGGGAACTAGTATGAAGCACCAAACATTTTCTTTTCAATCCTTTTTTTTCATAGACCCACGTTGGACATTGGTACCATAAACTGTCAAAGAAATGAGGGCAAATTTGGGGATATTGAATAAGAACATGGTCAAAGTCTAGAGTGTATAATACTCAAGAAGTGATGCATGTACAAACCCCTCATCCAAATATGTATTTCTGTGATTATTTACTATTTACAGTATTTGATCTTTTATACATTTATTAATTCATTTATTCATCACCTTGTTTACTAGTACTGATCTTATTTAACATGTAAAAGTAGACATGACATTTTATTCCTAAATCTGAGTTGGAAGAAAAGAAAAAGCCAGTTTAGAATAGGATGTTATTTCAAAAATAAAAGATTTTTGTTTCCCTTCTTACTTTACTTATAAAGATTTTTGCTTCCCTTCTTACTTTACTTATTACTTACTTCTTACTTCCTTCCCTCCCTCTGATGTGGGCTTGTGTCAATCAGGAGATTAATTTAATTTGGACAATTGGGAGAGTAATTTAATCATACTGGTTACTGTTAGAGGGGCCTGGGGTTGAGGGGTCGAGTTTTTCCCACGCATCCATGCAAATGGGCTGCAACACAACCAGTTCATTAATGAGGAAAGTAAAGTTCCAAGAGGGCAAGGGACAGAGGACAATCAAACATGAGTCAGTATTGAGATTTTTCACTCTTGCACCCTTGTCCTTATCCTGTGATGCTCTGCGGTGATGGTGGAGACTCCTGATCAGAATGAAGCCTCAGCCCCTGCCACTGACCTGTGCTCTAGTCATGGGAGCGGAGAAGTTCTCTCCCCTCTTCATACCTTTCTGCACTGGGGTGCACACCACCCTGTTTAGAAGTGTATACCTTTTCTTTGTCTGCCAGGCTGGTGACTAGTACCCTCGAGCTTTAATGGAAGCATTCACTCCTCCTGAGCCTTGCCTGGGGCCCCTAGACCCCCTGACCACATGGGACATCGCAGGGAACAGCCTTACTAGAGGATATCCAATCTTCAGGGCCAGGCTCCATCACAGTCCTGCTGGACTTGGAGCTTCTCTAGGGTGGGGGCTGTCTCCATGGTGGGCCTCAGGCAGAGCCAGGCACAGGGGTAAAGCAAATGGACATCCAAGCCTCTGACTCTTTCAAAAATTGAACAAAATAAATGTTGAAAGAGTACGCAGTGTAAGTGGGTGCAAATGCAGTCATGTGCGTCTTTCTTAAACACAAATGAGTAGCAGGTTTGGCAAGGAGAGATGGGTGGTCCCGGGGAGAGCAGGAGTCTTCTGCCCCAGGCCTGGGGGACATAGTTGGTTTTACTGACCCCAGTCACCATGCATTGACTAAGTTGGCCTTTTCATAACTCCTTGTGGCTTAAATCTGTCTAATGACGATTGGTTCCGGATAATACAGTCCTAAGATCAAGAAAGCTCCCACTGTGCTTCCCTTATTAAATTACTTTGCTTTGAGTTTTCAGCATTGCCAAGCAAATCTCCTTATGAATTTTTCAATTACTTTCTTTTACTATTTTCATAATTTGGTTGGGTAAGCTCTGGAATCTAACCAATATCCGTGCCATCATGCTAACTTTGATTATTTTCAAACTCCTCATTAGAGGGAGTAGGGGATGTTGACTCCCCTTAAATCTGATTTAATTTTTCAGATTTCCTCTCTGCCCTGTAATTTGCTTTCTTCTGGGTCTGATATGCTTCACCTTAGTGCTGGCTATAAATGTGTGCTGATTCCATTCTATTTATTCCACTGAGTATTACTGCTTTGGGTTTTATAACTTTAATTTTTTGCATTTTGAACTGAATTGTTTTGCTATTTGATTACCTTAAAATGAAGATGCAATTGCTAGCGAAAACAATTATGATTTATTACATCAGCCATGTTGTTGGAATCCTTGTTTAGCTTACTTTTATTTTCATTTTGATGGTATAATATTGCTTGTCCAGAAACAAAAAGGAAAAAAGAGAAGAAGGAAAAGAACATTTAAAAAGAAATAATTATGGGGTGGTGGTGTGCTTACGCATTTTTATTGTCATTGAGGGCATTTTCTAATATTTCCATTTTGCAAATAATGAATGCCAAACTCAGAAATGTCAAACCCTTTGCCCTAAAATTATCTGACTCCTTCCACCATCCTTGTGTTTTATTATTACTATTATGAATACCATCATCATCAACAACAAGATAAAAAGTATTTTAGTAGAAGTTTCTACCGGGATGGACATCTCTGATAAAGGATTGATATTTCTTTTTTACTCTCCAACTTAGGGGTGTTAAGATTTGCTCTGGGCCCTACATTTAAAACTGGTGAGCATGGTGGTGAGGGAGAGAAAGGGGAAGAAAGAGAGAGAGAGAGAGAGAGAAAACATGTGGTGAGAGTTTGATGAACTCAAACCCATGAGGAGTCCTAGGAACAGGGAGAATTCTGAACATCATGGCTCAGAAGTAGGACATGGAAATGGTAAGCCAAATAAAGAAAATCCTCAGTGGTAGAATTTGGTATCTTCAATATGTGAAGAGTCTTCCCCTGGGAGAGGACTTGGACCTATTCTGTGCAGCCCGGATGCCAGACCTCAGCCCGTTTCATGAGGATGTGCTGAGGACTTTCTAGCAAGTACGGAGATGCCCGTCATCCCTGGGCTTTCCAGCAGGGCCAAGTAGAGGTCACCACCCCTGGCAGACCCCTCTAGTGGTAAACTTTTATGATTCTTTTGACTTTATAAAGCTGTAAACCCTGCAAGAGCCCAGAGCTTGTTTGACTGGGAGGGATGGGAGTCCATTTGGATCTTTCTGGTCAGAACGTGACCTCTTTATAGCTCTGCAAAGTGCTCGAAGGCTGTTGTGTGAGCTCTGACATTTCAGCAAAGGTCATCAAGGAATACTTAGCTACAAATGGAGTTTGAGAATGAGGTGTTTCCACATAAATCCCCAAGGATGGTCTCCCAACACATTAAGGGATATTCTTTAATATTAATTACGCTCACATGAAATTTTGCTGCTTCTCCCTCCTTCCGGCACAGTCTGAGTGGCTAGTTCCCAACAACCCTTTATGGCTAAAGATACATTAAAAAGAAGGTTGCTTCAGATGGCAAGGCCACCCTGGCCTCAGGGCACAGTTTCATGAGCCTCACTTGAACTGGTCTCGGTGAAGTCAAATGCTCAGTTAAGATGACGTACATAGCACAGCGAATAGAGCATGGGATTTGAGCCAGCCAGCAGGAGGTTGACTCCTGCATTCATCTTTTGCCAACTGTGAGATCTTGGGCAAATTAACTGATTCTTGACAAACAGTAATAATAACACTGGGTCTAACCAGAGTTATTGTAAAGATTAGAAGTGATGTGAAGCGATTAGCAACATGCCTTGCTGAATGTATTTTAACACACTTGTTATCAAAGGGTGGGCCTCGCTTCAGAATCACCAGCAATCATCTAGGAACTTGTTAGAAATGCAAATTCTTGAGCTCCCTTCCAGATCTGATGAATCAGAAGCTGGGTGATGGGGAGGTTAGTGCTTTGTGTTTCAACATGCCTGCCAGGTGATTCTTAACGCTTTCTCAACTTTGAGAACATCTGCTTGGACAAATGGTACTTATTGTTAACGATTGTTGTTTTAGGAGCACTTGATTTTTTTTTTCTTGAATTTCAGAAAGAGACTCTTAGCCAGAGCCCAAGGGTACCCGTTGATACTTCCCATGAAAGTGAGTCTTTAGAGGAGATTTTAGAATAGAGAAAGGAGGAGGGCAGACTTGAAGAGGCAACCGGACATGGCTGGCCCAACCCTCTCTGATCAAGGCCCTTGACTTCTCAGTTTACAGTTTTCATCCCTTCAATCACTTTATGCATATTTATCCATCATCAGGTCTATGCTATTATCTTCCTAAGGGAGTGAATAGGACATGCATGGTCAAGGATTTTACATCCTTTCCCGTGTGTGTGCATGTGTGTGCATAAGTGTGTGTATGTATGTGCATATGTGTGTGTGCACGCATGACACGCAGAGAGCACCTGCACATACGCACAGCTCTATCTCTGTTTTATGGGCTGTTGACCACATGGTGTCTGTGCTCTGTACTCCTTGACTTCATGTAGTCGTAGCATTTTTCATTTTTGCTGAGATGGTATTTTTCATTCTGTATTTGTTCCCCTTGGTAATCTATTTTGTACCTAAGCAAACCAATTTACCCTTTCTATTAGATCATTCTTAATTTTTCCCAGGGAGTAACTCAGATTAGATTATTGTTTATCACAGTCTTTGGACAATTTAAAATTTTGACAACTCATTGAAAATCAATGTGTCCCTTTGCCCTGCTGAGAAGGTTGTTTATGGTCTCTAGTTTTGCTGATGGTGTACAATTTCAGATTTTGAGAAAGGAGCCATTGATTCTCCCAAGTTAGGACTTTTCTTTTTTCTTTGTACCAAACCAGCTTCTTTTCCCTGGGAGATGTGAGAAACCTTCTCCCACTAGGATACTTCTTGGTTTACTAAAAAGACTGTTTCTCCCCAGAGTGCCAGAGGCCCCCAAAGGCATAATGCCTCCGTAGGGTCAGGTGCTGGAGGCAGTTGTCATTAGCAAAAGCTCAGCCAGAATCTGGCAGCAGAAGAGGAAAAAAACAGCATGAGAACAGAGCCAGTTGCTAAGGAGGCTCTATGTGGCTCTTTGGGAGTATTGACGTTGAACTTTTGATGTGGCTGAGAGGAAGGCCATTTGAAGTCACAGAGACCTGGGGAGAAATTCAAGCTCTGCCAACAGCTAATTCTGTTGCCCTGGGCACAGTTCTTTCCAAGCCTCAATTTCCTTGAGTAGAAGATGGACACAGATTATATGATAGAAGTTTGTCCTGAACTTCCTGAGAATTGGCGGGAAGGTGTCAGGTAGAGTAATTTTCAGGAAGATGTTCAGTGCGACATTCCTTTAAAGTTTGTTTTTGGTAGCCTTGACCTTTCAACTCTATAGCTTACCTTCTTCCATTTAGCAGCCCAATCCAAGATCCCAGAGCCTTAATACTTTTTCTATGTTTAAACCTGCTTTCAAGAGAGGATCAGAAGTTAACTGACCCAGAGGTTTATGTCATTACCTGTCAACTTTTAGCATGTATCAGGATCACCTAGGATGGTTTTTAAAATGTAGATTGCAGGACCTTATTCCCAGAGCCTCTTATGCAGTAGATTCAGTATGGGACCTGAGAATTTACCTTTCTTATAAATTCTCTATAAGCTTCTGCTGATGACCCAGGGAACAATCATCAAACAACAGTTTGAGAACCAGTACTCTATAGCTTAGACTTGGAGGGGAAGGCCTATTCTGCCTGTCTCCAAACCCTTATTCTCACCAACATACTATGCCATGCTCTCTATGAATTGGAATGAAAATTCTACAAAGGCAGATACGAAATCAAAGAGGAGATAATATAAGAGAAAAGGCCTTGGTGGCCTTTTTTTCAGATGTAAAATTACCATCATTCTCTCTATTCCCTGCTGTGCTCTTTGCTACTGATTATGTTACTCCAGGGCTCAGGGATCCCCGAGTGGGACAAGCAAATCCTTTGAAGAGATCCTGGTGCCTGGCTATTAGGCACCACTTTCTACTGCTGTAACCTTGGGCAGTCTCTGTCAGATCATTCCCCTGCCCCAGTGGTGGGTGGCCTCCCTGGGACCCCCATGACAAAGCCATAGGGCTGCCCTATGCCTGTGCTCTGTGTGCGTGTGTGACCACACCCCCACAGGACATCCCTCTACTGATGACCCTGCTGCCCTTTTGGTTCATCCCCTCATCATTCAGCTCCATGCTGTTCTTCACTGTGGTCTGAAGCCAGGAGCCAAATTGACTTTGCACCTCATGGACACTTCAGGACAGCGACTTTGTCAGTAATTGCAGAGAGTCCAGCTGCCATCTCTCTCCCTCCCGCTGAGCCTGTTCTGGTTTGGCTCCTTCCGCTCATCCAGGGATGGATCCCGATAAAGGGTCATTATCTTTCCCTCCTTGGATGACAGGTTTCCTGGCAGCTTCCTACTTGGTCTTTGTCAACAGCCTCTGAGTGTCTCCTGATGGTCTGCCTCACGTTGTCACGTCACTTTGGACCACCTCTTCCCATAGTTCTGAGAGACCAGGGAAGGGCAGGCTCCTCATCTCCAGCTGGAGGGCCACATTTTTGGAACCATTCATGGTTCTCCAGGTGCTTGGTACCTGAGTTTAAGTTTATGCCGCCTCCCTGGCTCATGCATACACACACATACACTCACATACCTCAACACACTCATTCACATTTTCACGTGCATACGCATTTACACAATTCTCAGATATGTACATGTGTATACACCTTCACACACACATGCACCCACGAAATTCTCGAATGCACACACATACTCACACATTCACGCCTGCATACATACCATCCCACATGCACACGTGTCAGGCATACTCTCATTCCCCCCATAGTTATATGCATGCTCACATACATAAATATGTCCCAACACTATTCTCACTCCCACATGCAATGGCATGCCCTGCACACACGCATTTCCCCATGCATTCACACCCACACACCCACATGCTTATACATAGACACATTCCCCCTACACTTACGCACATGTTTGCGTAGACTCACACACACTCCCATGCGTGCACACACACAGACTCTGCACACTCACACAGAGTGTGCTGCTGACTTCAAGGTGGAGAGTAACAGGCAGGAGGGGAGCAGGTGGGAGGAGATGTGCTTCAGGCACAGATGACAGCTTGGTCTCCTGAATCCAGCTCGGCCCTGAGGAAGGAGAAGGACACAGGGATTGTGTGGAGCCCTCGCTCTGTGCCCGGCACAGAGCTTAGCATTCCAGCCTTTCCCACCCACAGTGGTCCCCTTAGGAAGCAATTCTCAGCCCCTAGAGCCTGGAGGCTCCATGAAGGACTGAGATGAGGCAGGGGCTTGCCTTGCTTTTCACAGAGATGAGTCTGGCTGAATCTGGACAGTCACTGTCTTACACACCGAGGGTCAAGAAAGAAAACCTTGCTGAACTGCAGAAAACACAGGCAACGTAGAGATTCTGAAACATCAACAAAGGTCACCCAGGATGGGACCTCCCCAAAATGATCCTTGCTGGTATTTGACACTTGCTTTTGATTTTTCAGAAACATTAATCTTTTACATAATAAGTTAAAAAAGCTATCACAATGTCAATACTCTATTCTAACACGTTCTTTTTCAGTAAATAATATAGTATTGGTTATTGTGTTTAGACTTACCATATGGCAGGCAAGGTCCACCTGATGTCACACGTATTGTGGGACTGAGGTCTCCTCAGAACTCTGTGACTTATAGAACAGTTTATATCCAGTGGAACGGGGGCCCAGGAAGGTTAAACAGTGTGCCTGCTCTCACCTAGCAGGCAGGCAGTGGAGCTGACTATATGGGATTCAAACCCATATAGTCAGACTCCAGAACCCAGGCTGGCTCACAGCCCACGGCTGCCTTGTTTTTACCATGGAAATTTCCCTTAACAATCCAGTGATCTTTGAAAACACCACATTAACATTCTGTCATTTACCTAACTGGTTCTCAATTAATGAGCATTTCAGTTGTTTCTAATTTCTGGATAGTTTAGAGGGTGTTGCCCTGAAAATCTTTATACAAGCACTTTTTTCAAAAACTGAATAATTTCTTAGGGTAACTCTCGAAGGGTGAAATTGCTGCATATGCACATTTTAAAAACATTCAATTCTCCCCACCGAATTGCCATTCCAGAAATATCATGCCAGCCTACACTCCCACCAGCAGACTGCAAAATCGTCCTTTTATCTGCAGATGGTCTGGGTTTTTACTGTTGTATCTTACAATTTGGAACAGTGCATACATAATACAGGTGTCACTGTAGCCGGGGTGCAGGCTGCATGACAATGTGTTGCCATTGTATGAACAGAACTAGGAGCTAAGGCTTGGGCCGCTTGACAAGATTGAACTCTGTAGAGATGAAGAGTGGTGATGAGGGGAGGCAGTGAGTGTGTCATACAGATGGGGAAAGTGCAGAAAGATATGCCAGGTTTCCAAGGAGTTCCCGACCTTCATAGAGGGTACAGGCCCTGTGTCCTCCATTCCTACATGGTTTCAGTGGTTTCCTGAACCACCCGTGTTTACAAGTCTGGGAAAAGGCAGGCATTGCCATTCATGTGAAATCTGTCACCAGCAACATCCCCTGGGAAGTGGTCCAGGAACAAAGCCAGTAGGTACATTTCCTTCAGCTTTTCCTTCTGGCGGACATGCACAGACTTCTTTGGAGCCAGATAGAACCCAGATTGACATAAGTCCACTGTTCTTTATCTGGACTTGTTGGGGACAACTCTTTTTTTTTCTGAGCCTCAGTATCTTTATGGGATGAATTGTCTGCCCTTGAGAATTACCTTCAGGGGTGAAAAAGGCATCAGGTTTCTACAGGTCCTAGCACCCAGCTGGGGCCATCCACCTACCCTGCACCTGTACTGTGGATGCCTGCATCCCTTTGGCACGGCCTTTCCGGTAGCATTTGTGACTTACGTTTGCAGCACCAACATTCTGGTTCAGAGGAACAGTGTGGCTGCTTGTCCCTTTCCAAACCAGTTAGGATGGAATAGAAGAGTGTAATGAAGTTCTTGCCTTGGAGGCTGATGTTTCTACAAGTTAGTGCTCCAAATGAATTCTGAAAGGCATGGAGTCAGTGGAGCAACAAGAGGCAATTTTACTACCAGTATGGAGTAATGGAAAGCAAGCAACTCATCCAGCATCCCAGCTCACTCGTGCCTTTGTTTGCGGAGACTAACCATCCTATGGCAATATAAGCTGATCACATTCCTCCAAATGTTAGGAAGGATGCTGTGAGTGCTGGAACCAGACCTCCTCACCACATCAATTTAGAAAGCTCCAGGGTTCAGGTGGGCTGGGGAGGGAGTGGATGTCACGGATGGGCTTAGATTATGTTTCTAAGATGCTGGCTGAGAGACTGGCCATGGGTAATCCCTCTGGCTGCTGCTGTCTTGGCAAACTGCACATGGATATCCACATGACCTTGACTTTCTCCAATGACAAAGACAGATGTTCTTCCTCCTTGTATCTCTTCTTTTCAAGTCTGGACCAAGGCTTTTTTTCTTTTTCTTTCTTTTGTTTTCTCTTCTTTTTTATTTCTTTTAGGGAAAGAAGAGAATGAAATGAAGCAGAATGTTTAGAAGCAGGCCAAGGATGTCAGGGCGAATTTCCCAAGTGCCTGGGAGCTGTCAGGGAGCCAGTGTCCTGAAGAGGTTTGAGAGCTCTGCCAGGCCTTTGTGTCCTGTGGACCAAAGCATAGCTCCAGTGGAAGCAGGGGCACCTGAGGTGGGGCCGGATCAGATTTGGTGTCCATGTGGTGTGTGATAGAGTTGACTGTAAAGCAAAATTAAAGAAAACATTTTCACCAACTCGTCCTAAGAAACATTACTTATGCCACTCAGTTAGGTAATGACCCTGTCCGTCTTCTGGAATGTTACATTTCATGTGTACATGGAACGGCAATAATACATAATAATTGCGCGTCCGTCCTATTATTTCCTTTCACTAAGCATGTGCATTTGTAGAGTTTTACATTGTAAAATTATATTGTAAAATCAAATTTACATTGTCAATTGCACATGAACTTTATGGGCACCCTGTGTGTGTATATATCTACACATTTTTTTTCTGTAAAGTCTTTATAATTCCTCTCTTTACATAAAATGGTATCACATTCGTGAACCATAATTTATGAAACTATTTCCCTAACACTAAGTATTTAAACTATCAGCATGCTTGCTTAAGAGTCTACTCTAGATTTAGAATATTTGACATACATTTTAGATACATTTGGGTTACTTTTTCCATTTAAACTCTCATTTTTTAGTGAAAAGACATGAGCAGCCTTGAACACCCATGTTCTGTATTATCACATTACTTTCTGAAAGGCTGTAGCATTCTGGGAGGCCGATAGCCAGGAAGGATCATGTCTGTTTTGTCACGCTCTCTTCACCACTGTGTATTATCAATTGAAAATAAATAGCATTGTGTGAGTAGCCAAATTAAATTTCTAGGCCATACTAACTTTCAGACCTCTACTTCCTTGGATGATCTGTAAATATGTTATTGCTCCTGGAGGAATCCTAGGCTGGAGCCCCCGAATTAGTTCCAAAGGGCTCTCTCAGGTCAAAAGGAACTGGGCGGTGGTGGTTCTGTGACCACCCAGGCTGTGCTCAGAGCTGAGGGCTGGAGGGAGGCTGGACTGTGTTGACAGCTTATCTCCAGCATACCTTTCCAACAGGCACATTCCAAGGCATTGATACATGGTGAGTCAGTGACTGGAAGTTCAGAATACATTTAATATCATAAATAGGCTGGCCAGACAAAGGTGATTTAACCTGCTGAAGGATGAAGTACAGTGTTTGTTTTTGTTTTGTATAAGTAGCAGAATCTAAATCTCTGGCCTCCCTTTTGTCTTTCAGAAATTATGAAATGAGTGTTGATGATCTATCTGTAAGCAGCACCACCTACATGCCTGCCCTCAGACCTCTCCTCTCCGGGTCCCCACAGCCCCTCCAGAGTTAGGGACAGGGGCAGTGCTGGGAGACACAGGGAGAAAAGGCTGGTATGAAAGGCATGGTTGCAAAAATAGAAAATTGAAAGATCTGTTGAGACCTTTGCCCAAGGGAGTCCAGGAAACCTTCAGGGAGGTGACTGAGCTCACCCTTGTCCCTCCACAAGCACCACCAGCCTGTGCCACAAAGTTACAAGGAGTAGATGCCTGCCTGTGCTCTGTCTTCCCAAGAGCCTGGAAACAACCCTCAACAGAAAAGAGTAAATAGAAATAGGAAATAGCAAACAGCTCCTCCTATGAGAGGTCTCCAAAGAGGAGTTGAAGGGGATGGAAATAGAAAGAGAGGGATACACATGCCCTCCCGGTGACACTAGAGACCGGGGGAGAGATTGAGAGCAGGAACAGGGGATGCTGACTCTCGAGCAAGAGGAGGCTGAGCTTGTGATGGGAGCGATGGGGAAGAAAGCTCATGCTCGGATCTCCAGGGGACAGATGCTTGTTGTATTCCATGTCCCTATTTATGGAGGAGCCAAGCCTGCAGATAAGCAGCACAGAATAAAGAGGTGAATTCATAATATTTAGGGATTACATGTAAAAATATTTCTAATCCCCAAAATAAGAAGCAGAAATTTAGAGTTCAGGTTGTTTTGTTTTAATGGGGGAGAGATAGAGCTTGTTCTGCAAAAGAACAAGAAGAGGATCTCTCTAAAGGTGACAAAAGCACAATCTGTGGCACCTGACGGCAGGGTCAGACCCCAGAAGGCTTCTGCCTCACACAGGCTCAGCCACACGCAGAAGGACTGGGAGCTGTCTGTAAGGTACAGAAGTTCTTGTGGAAACTGATGGGTGTGGGGCTCAGGCAAAGGGCCAAGGAAGTGAAGAAGACACCTTGAGAATGGAAAGCGTTTCATAAAGACGGAGCAGGAAACTGGCCCATCCCACTGCAGTGGGAGCTTCCGGTATAGCCCTCTCCAGGTCCTCCGCTCTGCTGTTGTCGGGTAGATTAGGAATCCAGCCACGTGCTTTCTCCGGCAGACACAAGAAGCACAAGGGCAGCCTGGTGCCATGGCATGCTCCTGTGGTTCCACCTACTTAGGTGGAACCCAGGAGTGTCAGTCCAGCCTAGACAACACAGTGAGACTCTATCCTTAAAAAATGAACAAGAAATACAGTGTTTTATTTAGTCCCTGTTTTTTAAATGGGAATATTAAATGTCTGGGGGCATCTCAGCAGGTCAAGGAGATTCCAACTTGGTCTTCTCTTCTTGACTACCTTTCTGGTTAGTGGGGATCTCAGGCTGAGTGTTTGCCGTCATCCCTTCCAGATGTTTCCTCCTTCTCAGCTTAGGCATGTGGGACTATCTATGCAGATCCTTTCATTCAGCTGTGCTCGCCTGTCTCAGAGCCCAAGTTGTGCCTTGATGGAAGCCGAGTGCCCCATTAGAGTGGCCATGTCTGGCTTTCCTCAGTCAGTTTTCACAGCTGATTTTGTTTTCCTTCTTGGAACATCACTTGAAAGGTAGAAATGAACCTGATCTTAATTCTTCCTTCAACATGACATGCCCTTTTGAAATCGTACAAATAGCAATGTCTGATTGTCATGTTGAATCGTGAGCATGGATGTGAAATGCTCCAAAGTCTGACTGAAGCCAAATATTAGGTCGTAAGTCAACATTTTGCTGAGAATCTTGGTGACTCAGAGGTTGGAAATTTATATCTTTTCATGAGAAAACTTGTTTGCCAGCAGGAAAAAATTTCAAAGACAGTTATCTTCCTACATTGCAGGGAGAGAGATGTGTGTAATTTTGCAACCTGGGTCAACATCCTTTAGGATTCCTGAATTTGGATTGGTTGAGGAACGGAGCTTTGGTGTAGTATTGGGATTATTCCCTGAGGTGCAAGTCAATGGTTGGCATAGGCGTGTGCTATTTCTTACAAGGTTGTCGGGTGAATTTGTGTGAATGGCTTGGAGCAGCCTCTTCCCACTGAGGGAGGTCACTCTCTGTTCCCCAATCCTTCTGGTGGAGAACTTCTAACAAGAAAATGAGCCATCTTAGGCCATGGGCCTTTCAGATCTTGAAAGAAATAAAATCCAGACTAGCTTCATCTAAGCAGCTGTGCCACTCTTTGGATAATCTCAGTGGACATGAAGAGTTAACTGAACCAAGGCAGGAGGCAGGGACAATGCCCTTGATAATGCCAAGATGGTTGTAGCTTGCCTGCTTGACCTACTGCTGCCTGTGATATATCAGCCCTACAACCAAACCCCCAGTGTCTCATGTGCTCTGTGGTAGGAGGGAAGGGGAAGGCAAAAAGATGTCTGTGTGCTCACTATAGAATTAAAACTAGGCGCTCTTCTGCATTAACAACACTATGCTCTATTTTAAGACAGTGAAGTGACAATGTCTAGTTTGCATCTCCTCCCAGAAAGTAGGCAGCTTGCATTCCCTCTGAGTACCCAAACTCCAGGCAGAGTCAGAACTGTGGCTCAAGATAGAACTGAATGCTGCTATGGGTGGGTGTCATGGGGTAGGACTTTAACTGTGATCTTGGGCTAATTCCTAATGGGACAATCTGCAGCCACGGCCCTGAGACGGAGACGTTGACTCTGGAAACCGCTCCTCTGGTACATGTGTATGTGAACGTGTGTGTGTGCATGTGAACATAACGCGTGCATGTGTGAGCATGTGTGTTTGTGCACATGTGTGTGTGCAGTGAAAGGCAAGTGGCAAAAGCCTGACATGGCACATAACAGTTGGGGCCCTGTCCTTGGAGTCCTTCCCAGTGCACAGAAGCGTTAGACATGTGCTCTTGCTTGATATGAAGTCACCACTATTTAGAGGCACTGAACTCAGAGCCATAGGTCATGTTCATCTTAAGCAGGGCTTAGTCAAGTCCTAAGTGGAAATATTAAATAAATTATCCTATTTTCCTCTCCCCCTAGGGACAGTGTTTCCCGAGAGACATCTTCTTCCTCACCACTATGCTATTATGCACCTCTGCCTTTCTGATCTGAGAATCTCAATCCTCTAGGGTTAGACTTTCTGCACTCTCCAGGGGTGAGCCCCCAATCTGGGACATAGGCCCATGCCACTGCTGCCAGGATTCGAGTCTTACAGCCCACCTCCAGCTCTCCTGCCCTTCCCCTCTCTGCGAGATGAGCTGTGGCTGGAGCTGTGGTTGGATATCAAAGATATCCAAAACAAGTGTCATCAACTAATGGTGGCATTTGCAGGCCAGCACATGGTAGGAGCACTGGTGCTGCTGTCTGATGGGCAGGAGGACCACGACGATGGGGCCTTTCCATCCCACCACCGAGAGGCCTCACTGCTCATAACTAACACAGCAGGCCAGGCCTGCCTGACTTCGTGGTGATTTTGGTCTTTCAGGCAAAGAAGGGGAATTACGCCTTTCTGTGGGATGTGGCCGTGGTGGAGTACGCAGCCCTGACGGACGACGACTGCTCAGTGACGGTCATCAGCAACAGCGTCAGCAGCAAGGGGTATGGCATCGCTCTGCAGCATGGCAGCCCCTACAGGGACCTCTTCTCCCAGAGGTAGGCACGGGCAGCCTAGTGACACAGCATTTGGGGGCAGGAGAATAGCTTGCTCTCAGGAGAGAAGAGCCAACACAAACTCGTCTATTCCTCGCGTATTCCCCAGCATCAACTCTGTAATGCCACGTATTCCCCCCTCCCCTCCTACCCTCTGTGCTAGACCCTGCACTCGCTGCTGGGGTATAAAGAGGAAGTACATGGCCCCTTCCCATAAGATACATGGTCTCTGTGGGGACTGTGATATGAGCAGGCAGTGGCAGCCCAGGGCATCCATGGGATGACATTTTCAGGGTACAGGGGTGGAGGGGAAAGAGGAGGATACCTGGGAAGACTTCCCAGAAGAGGTGACACCTGACACCCAAAGGATAACTAGGAGTGAGCCAGCAAAAAGAATCATGAATAGCTCCGATAAGGGCCTACTTCCCACTGTTACAGATGAATGTATCTGCGAAGTGGCCATAGCCAATGCAGAGACTTAAACAACAGAGTAGGGTCAGAGAAGCAGACTGTCTCCATATTCACCTGCGTGTGGCTGGTCGGGGGCTGCTGAAGTCCCTGGAGAGGTGGTCTTCTGGGGTGGGAAAGCTGGCTTTAGCCAGAGAGGGTGAAAGTGAAAGGAAAGGGCAGCTCAATGGCCACTTCCAGTAGCCAGCCTGCCTGCGGGTGCTCCTGCCCCTAGGCACGCCCCAGTCTTCTGCACACATCTGTTACCTGCCCTCCTCCTGGGCAGAGGGAATGGAACTGCAGAGCCCATTGAGGAAGCCCCAAGGACAGGCTCTGCCTTGGTCTACCTAAATCCAAAATGAGGTGGAAACATCCAAGGGGAAAGGACTGCACTGTGGCAGGCTTGGGGGCAGCCCTAACTGTCCTATTAACACATGAATCCACACTAAGGAGCATCTGTTTAGAAGGTAAGGGTACAATGAAACCATTCCTCTAACATCCTGTAGTTTAGAGAGAGGGTCACTCTGATTGGGTGGCTCAGCCAGCTGGGAGTAGAATCCAGGTCTCTGAGCCCCGGTGTTGTGCCTCTGCTCTTGCTGGATCTCCCAGCCCTCCCACCCTCCTTCTCAGGTGCTCACGGGCAGAAGAGCACAAGGGTAGGACATCTAGAGGGTAGAAGAAGTGTCACCCGCCTTCTGCTACCCTCTAGATGTCCTACCCTTGTACCCGTCTGCCCGTGAGCACCTGAGCCTCGGCCCCAACCAGGAGAGGCCAAAGTGGGAGGGCCTGCGGCCAGTCTATTCAGTGGTTTGTTTGCAAAACTGCAAAAAAAGAGTAGGATTAATTAAGGTAAATGAGGCATTGGGAGTTTCTCTTAAATTTAATCAAATATACATTCTGTTCCTTCCTCTGATCCCTGGAGCAGAGAGAGATGACAAGAGGGAAGGAGGAGTAGTGATTTATCAATTGCTCAGATTAAAGGCATGAAGAAAGTGCAGCTTCTTCCTAGGATTGATAGCATGTTGGTGTTCTTGAGGTTTACGCCCGTTGATTTTCCAAGATGAGAGGCTCAAGGCGATTCCATAGCCCATCGACCTGTGAGCATCTCTCTAGAACAGATGGCAAGGAAGCCCCTGAGACCAACACAGTAGCAACACCAAGACGGCTAATGTGCCCCACGATGGTGCTCATGGACAGTGCTCACTAGGGGGCCTGGTGAGGGAAGGTTAGGGTCCCTGTGTGCACTCTGCTCAGGCAGGCCCTGCACATCTGCCGAAGTGAATGTAGACACGCTGCGGAGAGGAGAGGGCAGACGTCAGCCAGGGGGCTTTGGTCTCTGCCAAATTGAGTCAGGGTAGAAGGTACTCATGTAGTTCAAAGGAGGACCTGAAAATACTCAGCCTGGAGAAGGCAGCAGTGAGTGGGGAGGCCTGTGGCCGTCCACCTCCAATGTCATAAGGCTGGCAGGGGCTGAAGGAATCACACGTCTTTTGTGTGGCTGCAGAGGACAATGGACTAGGATCAGCATGGGGAGCAGGCTACTGTGGAACAGGCCTGCCCACTACCTGTCCCCTCGCTGATGGGGAGGTCCCAATGCAAAATTTCCCCTAGCAGAGAACATGTAGGCTGCTTTCCCTACCCGAGTGATCACCACAATCAAAAGTAGCTAGTCCAGTTTCCATGTCGTCTGGGAAGAAGAGGTTTATTTATCCCTGTTTGCTTTCATCAGAAGGCCTGTGCTCTGCGACTATAATGACATGTCCCCAGTAAGCTGTGCTGGCCTCCCACAGTGTCCTTATCTTCTTCCGTGGCGCAGCTCCTCCGGGGCTGGGATCACTCTCTCTTCCGGCAGACAGGTGTCTACTTCTGGGGGAACCCTAGGCCTCAGGTTGCCCATGGACTGCTGCCAATATATATGTTTTTTTATTAAATCATAGCTGTGTACAATAATGCAATCATGGGGTACAATGTGCTGGTTCCATATACAGTCTGAAATATTTTCACCGAACTGGTTAACTTAGCCTTCATGGCATTTTCTTAGTTATTGTGTTCAAACCCT
>CAUYRH010157878.1:0-14571 GCA_963574655.1 Perodicticus potto | reverse complement strand
CTCAAGCTGTCACCCTGGATAGAGTGCTGTGGCGTCACAGCTCACGGCAACCTCCAATTCCTGGGCTCAAGCGAGTCTCTTGCCTCCACCTCCCAAGTAGCTGGGACTACAGGCACCCGCCACAATGCCCGGCCATTTTTTGGTTGCAGCCATCATTGTTGTTTGACGGGCCGGGGCTGGATTCGAACCCGCCAGCTCAGGTGTACGTGGCTGGCGCCTTAGCCCGTTGAGCCACAGGCGCTGAGCCGAGGGTGTGTATTTTTATATGTACATATTTATGCAACAAAATAACAAAGTATCACAAAAAAAGAGTCACCCTTATGTATATTCACTTTATGTTTTTCCGTTTCATATTTCTAGAATGTCAGTCATCTCCAACTAAACTGATTTTAGGACTTTTTTTTATTGAGACAGAGCCTCAAGTTGTCGCCCTGGGTAGAGTGCCGTGGCATCGCAGCTCACAGCATCCTCCAACTCCTGGGATTAAGTGATTCTCTTGCCTCAGTCTCCCAAGTAGCTGGGACTACAGGCGCCTTCCACAATGCCTGGCTATTTTTTTGTTGCAGCTATCATTGTTGTTTTGTTGGGCTCGGGCTGGATTCGAACCCACCAGCTCAGGTGTATGTGGCTGGCGCCTTAGCTGCTTGAGCCACAGGCACCGAGCCTATAATCTTTGATTCTTTTTTTTTTTGGCAGGTTTGGGCTGGGGCCGGGTTTGAACCCACCACCTCCGGTGTATGGGGCCGGCACCCTATTCCTTTGAGCCACAGGTTCCACCCTGATTTTAGGAGTTATTAATCACACCCTGTAGTTTGAAAAACATTGGCCTACAAATATATACAATCTTTATTCCAGGACCTCATTTGGGAGTACTGTTCAACTAGATTTTTATATTTATTCATTTATTTGTTTATTTAAATATTTTATTTCAAAATATTAGGGGGTATAAGTGTTCTTGTTACATGGATGAATCAAATAATCCTGAAGTTAGGGCTTTTAGTGTGCCCATCACCAGGTGAGTTTTTATCCCTTACCCTCCCCCTAAAATACATTTTTAGAAGTGTTTATTTACTTTAGAGCTCTATAACAGATATTGTATAAAAAGGGTATTATACTTTATGTTTTTCTCTTGGACTTGGGTTTTTTTTGTTTTTTTTTTTGAGACAGAGTCTCACTATGTTGCTCGTTGCCCTCAGTAGAGTGCTGTGGCGTCACAGCTCACAGCAACCTCAAACTCTTAGGCTTAAGTGATTCTCTTGCCTCAGCTTTCCAAGTAGCTGGGACCACAGGTGCCTGCCACATCTGGCTATTTTTGGTTATTATTGTTGCAGTTGTCATTGTTGTGTAGCTGGCTGGGGCCAGGCTCGAACCTGCTAGTCTAGGTAACCACTGGTAACCATAGCACTGTCACCACTGTGCTATGGGCGCCGAGCCTGGTCTTGGTGTTTTTTTACTCAACATTATACTTTAGTAGTAGAATTCATAATTTTACCATGTAGCTGAGATTCATTCCTTTTCATTGTGGGACTGAAGGAGTCATACCTTTTCATTCCTTATCTATTGGCGAATACTAGTTTATTCGCATTTATTCTTCTATTGGTGGCTCCTTGGGTTGTTAACTGACTTGCTACAGGTTGAGGAGGCCTGATTCAAAATCTGAAATCTGCTAGAGTAGGCATAGTGGCTCACACCTGTAATCCTAGTATTCTGGGAGGCTGAGGTGGGTAGATTGTTTGAACTTAGGAATTTGAGACAAGCCTGAGCAAGAGCGAGACCCCATCTCTAAAAAAAAAGCCAGGCCCAGGGTGGCACCTGTGGCTCAGTGAGTAGGGTGCCTACCCCATATACCAAAGGTGGCAGGTTCAAACCTGGCTTCGGCTGAACTGCAAAACAAAAAACTAGCTGGGCATTGTGGTGGGCACCTGTAGTCCCAGCTACTTGGGAGGCTGAGGCAAGAGAATCACTTAAGCCCAGCAGTTGGAGATTGCTGTGAGCTGTGTGATGCCAAGGAACTCTACCGAGGGCGATAAAGTGAGACTCGTCTCTACAAAAAAAAATAGCCGGGCATTGTGGCAGCCACCTGTATTCCAGCTACTCAGGAGGCTGAGGGGAGAGGATCGTTTGAGCCCCAGAGTTTGAGGTTGCTATGAGTTATGATGCCAGAGCACTCTACCGAGGGCAACAAAGTAAAACTCTGTCTCAAAAAAAATAAAAATCTGAAATATTCCAAAATCCAAAGCTTTTTGAGCACTAATATGACCCTATAATTGGAAAATTCCATACTTGACATCATGTGACAAGTCACAATGAAAATGTCATCAAAACTTTGTTTCACGTACAAAATTATTAAGAACATTTTTTTATTTCGAGATAAAAATAAAAAATCTCCTCCTCTTCTCTCTCTCCCTCCCCTTCTCAAAAAAAAAAAAAAATCTGAAATGTTCCAAAATCCAAAGCTTTTTGAACACTAATATGACCCTATAATTGGAAAATTCCATACTTGACATCATGTGACAAGTCACAGTCAAAATGTCATCAAAACTTTGTTTCACGCACAAAATTATTTAAAAAAATTTTTTATTTTGAGATAAAAATTAAAATCTCCTCTCCTTCTCCCTTTCCCCCTCCCCTTCTTCCCCTTCCCTTCTTCCCCTCCACTCCCCTCCCCCTCCCTCTCTTCTTTTTTTTTCCTCTATTGCCCTGGGTAGAGTGCAGTGACATGATCATAGCTCACTACAACCTCAAATTTCTGGGCTCAAGCAGTTCTCCTCTCCGAGCCTCCTGAGTAGCTGCGACTACAGGTGCACACCACCATGCCTGGCTAATTTTTTCTATTTTTGGTAGAGATGACATCTTGTTCTTACTAAGGCTAGTCTGGAATTCCTAGCTCATGCAATTCTCCCACGTTGGCCTCTCAAGAGTGCTGGGATAACAGGCATGAGCCACTAGGTCCAGCCCAAACCATTTTCTGCAAAGGATACTCAACCTATGTTATGAACATTTTATTTAACATTTTTCCCCTAATGCTTCCTCTTTGAATGAAATTTTAATTCTGTAGATATACTATAAATCATTTTGTTCACTCTTTTTACATAAAAGAGCTTTTTCTTGCTTGCTGCCCCTTAACTAATTTTACCCTCCATAGGAGTGACATCACCCCCATTGAAAAAGAATAGGATGTATACCTAGGAGTGGATTGCTGGGTCAGAAGGCCTATGAAGATTTAAGTTTATAAGACAATGTTGAGTTGCTTGCTAAAGTGGTTGTACCCACTTGTGATGTGCAAAAACTTCCATTGATCCCCATCTTCAAAACTTGCTAATGTCAGACTTCTTAATGTCTTTACCATGAAATTACATGTCTGTACATGTAATATAGATAACATGTTATAGGCCGGGTGCAGTGACTCAGCACTCTGACAGGCTGAGGTGGGTGGATTGCTTGATCTCACTGGTTGGAGACCAGCCTGAGCCAGGGTGAGACCCCACCTCTAAAAATAGCTGGGCATTGTGGTGAGCACCTATAGTCCCAGCTACTTGGGAAGCTAAGGCAAGAGAATCACTTGAGCCCAAGAGTTAGAGGTTGCTATTAGCTGTGACACACTGTGACACACTCTACCGAGGGCAACAAAGTGAGAATCTGTCTCAAAAAAAAAAAAAATTAAAACAAACAAACAAAAAAACCAGGGTTCGCCTGTGGCTCAGCAAGTAGGGCACCGGCCCCATATACCGAAGAAGGCGGCAGGTTCAAACCCGGCCCCAGCTGAACTGCAAAACAAAAAAATAACCCAGAATTGTGGCGGGCGCCTAAAGTCCCAGCTACTCAGGAGGCTGAGGCAAGAGGATTGCCTAAGCCCGAGAGTTTGAGGTTGCTGTGAGCTATGATGCCAGGGCACTCTAGCCAAGGGTAATAGAGTGAGATTCTGCAGCAAAAAACCTAAACAAACAGATAAAGAATATTCATAATCTTTGGCCAAATAATCCCAGTCTTAGAAATATCTTCTTAAAATGGTTTAAAAGGAAAAGCCAAAACAAACATCTACATTATTTTATTTAAACCTGGAAACAACCTGAATAATACAAAATGATGGTTACCAATGATATGTTAATTACTGATGATATTGTGACTACCCATCTTACCAATCCGCCCATCTTACCCTCCCAAAGAGCTAGTGCACATACTCTTCACATACTTTTTGCCTATTAGGATAAATTGCCATAAGTGGATTTATAGGATCAAAGGGTTGGTGTAAATCTAGCCATCTAGACTGACATATGTACTGCTTTATTTATTATAGCGTTATAATCAAGTTTGGTATTTTATAGGACAGTCTTCATGTTTTAATTTCCAAAACTGTTTTCACAATTTTTGTGCTTTTATTGTACATCTACTTTTATGTGCTTTTACATGAAATGTTACTTATATAAGGCTCGGCGCCTGTGGCTCAATGGGCTAAGGCCCTAGCCACATACACCTGAGCTGGCGGGTTCGAATCCAGCCCGGACCCGCTAAACAACAATGACGGCTGCAACCAAAAAATGGCCAGGCGTTGTGGCGGGCGCCTGCAGTCCCAGCTACTTGGGAGGCAGAGGCAAAAGACTCACTCGAGCCCAGGAATTGGAGGTTGCTTTGAGCTGTGATGCCACAGCACTCTATCCAGGGTGACAGCTTGAGGCTCTGTCTAAAAAAAAAAAAAAAAAAATGTTACTTATATGTAACATGCATACTGAAAATGAACTTTATTTTCTAACTAGTTTTTTAATTGTGAAAGTAATTATAAAGCAATTTAAGGAAAAGTTTGACATCCCTAGTACCATTCCCTAAAGGTAACTATATTTTCAAAATTATTAATCTGGGCGGCACCTATGGCTAAGTGGGTAGGGCACCGGTCCCATATGCCGAGGGTGGCAGGTTTGAACCTGGTCCTGGCCAAACTGCAAAAAAAAAATAGCCGGAGTTCGGCGCCTGAGGCTCAACAGGTTAAGGCTCCAGCCATGTACACCTGAGCTGACTGGTTCGAATCCAGCCTGGGCCCGCCAAACAACAATGATGGCTGCAACCAAAAAATGGCCGGGCGTTGTGGCAGGCACCTGTAGTCCCCGCTACTTGGGAGGCGGAGGGAGGAGACTCGCTTGAGCCCAGGAATTGGAGGTTGCTGTGAGCTGTGATGCCACAGTTCTCTATCCAGGGTGACAGCTTGAGGCTTTGTCTCAAAAAAAAAAAGGAGACTCATTTTCATCTTTTGATTAGAGAGCTTTTTAGAGTCATTTTTTCTACTTCTAAAAAATAAAACATTCAAGATTTTATTTGGATATAGTGACTTTATAAAGTAATGGGGGAGAATTGGTATCTTTTTCTGTTATGTTTTGTTTCGAGACAGTCTTACTTTGTCACCCTCGGTAGAGTGCTGTCACATCATAGCTCACGGCAACCTCAAACTCTTGGGCACTAGCGATCTTGCCTTAGCCTTCCGAGTAGCTGGAAGTATAGTCCGCACAATGCCCAGCTATTTTTTAGAGATGAGATCTCGCTCTTGTTCAGGCTGGTCTCAAACTGCTGAGCTCAGGCATTCCACCTGCCTTGGCCTCCCTGAGTGCTAGGATTATAGGCATGAGCACCTGGCCTGGCATCCATTTTTAAATTAAAAAAAATTTTTTTTGGCTCAGCGCCCATAGCGCAGTGGTTAGGGTGCCAGCCACATACACCAGGGCTGGTCGGTTTGAACCGGGCTGGGCCTGCTGAATAACAGTGACAACAACAACAAAAAACAGCTGGGCATTGTGACAGACACCTGCGGTCCCAGCTGCTTAGGAGGATGAGGCAAGAGAATCACTTAAGCCCAAGAGTTTGAGGTTGCTGTGAGCTGTGATGTCACAGTGCTGTACAGTGGGTGACACAGTGAGACTCTCTCTCTCAAAAAAAGTCATTTTTAAAATTTCATTTTATTTTTCAGAGATAGGGTCACACTTTGTCACCCAGTCTGGAGTGCAGTAGCATGATCATAGCTTACTAAAGCCTTGAACTCCTGGGCTCAAGCTATCTTCCCACCTTAGCTTTCCCAGTGGCTAGGAATATACGTGCATGCCACCACACCTGGCTAATTTTTTAAAATTTTTGTAGAGACACGGTCTTGCTTGTTTCCTAGGTTGGTCTGAAGTGATCCTCCTGCCTCACCAAGTGCTGGTATTATAATGTGAGCTACCATGTCTGGCCTGAGAATGGACATATTTACAATACTGTCTCCCCCTATCCAAGGATGCTGTCTTTCTATTTTTTGCTTGTGTGTGTGTGTATTTCATTGGTTATGGTCTCTTCTTAGGTCTTTCAACAAAATTCTAAAATTATTTTTTATTGGATATTTCTGTTCTTGGGTTTGAAAAATGTGTATGTATATAAAGCATATATTAATATGTTAGTTATAATATTCTGTTTTAATAGAAATATAAAATATTGCTTTCATAAGGATGTATAAACAAGCTCTACTATGCACTTATTTGTATATAAAACATGTATGTAATAAAACATGAGTGTATATGTATAAAGAAATGTATGTGTACATATATTATAGCATAACAGATAAATCTTTTTTGGGGGGGAGAACAGAGTCTCATTTTGCCCTCAGTAGAGTGCTGTGACAGTCACAGCTCACAGCAACCTCAAACTCTTGGGCTTAAGGGATTCGATTGCCTCAGCCTCACAAGTAGCTGGGCTATAGGCGCCCGCCACAATGCCCGGCTATTTTTTAGAGACAGGGTCTCACTCTTCCTCAGTCTGGTCTCGAACTCGTAAGCTCAGGCAAGCCACCCACATCTGCCTCTTAAGTGCTGGGATTACAGGTATGAGCCACAACGCCCAGCCCAATAAATCTTTTTCTTTCTTTTTCTTTTTTGAGACAGACTCTCACTCTGTAGCCCACTCTGTAGAGTGCCATGGCCTCTCAACAACCTCAGACTCCTAGGTTCAAGCTGTCCTGCCTCAGCCTTCCAACTATCGGGGATTATAGGCACCCACTACAATGTGTGGCTAAGTTTTATATTTTATAAATAAATTTTATAAATTTTATATATTTTTTGCTCTTGCTTTTTTTTTTTTTTTTTTTTGAGACAGAGCCTCAAGCTATGGCCCTGGCTAGAGTGCTGTGACATCACAGCTTACAGCAACCTCCAACTCCTGGGCTCAAGCGATTCTCCTGCCTCAGTCTCCCAAGTAGCTGGGACTACAGGTGCCTGTCACAACGCCTGGCCATTTTTTTTGGTTGCAGCCATCATTGTTGTTTGGCGGGCTTGGACTAGATTTGAACCCACCAGCTCAGGTGTATGTGGCTGGCGCCTTAGCCACTTGAGCCACAAGTGCCGAGCCTGGAACTCTTTTGTTTTTGTTTGTTTGTTTGTTTTTTTAAGACAGAGCCTCAAGGTGTCGCCCTAGGCAGAGTGCTATGGCATCACTCCATTATTGTTTGGCGGGCTGGATTTTAACCCACCAGCTTAGGTGTATGTGGCTGGCACCTTAGCCGCTTGAGCCACAGGTGCTGAGCTGAAGCCTGGAATTCTTTTTTTTTTGAAGCCTGGAACTCTTGAACTCAAGTGATCCTCCCACTTCTGGCTCCTAGCATGCTAGGATTATAGGTGTGTGCCACCAAGCCTGGCCCAGAGGCTTTCCCATTATACTTTAATGCTTAGTATGTATAGGGTGGCTAATTTCTGAACAGATACCTTGGAACATGTTTGCCATTTGCTGAAGAGAACACTTTGTGTGTAGAAAGAGGTGACTAACAGGTGGAGAATATTTTGTAAATGAAGGTACATTTGGCTACAATTTCCCATTTTCACCATGTATGGCAACTTTTGGGACAAAAGAAACTTCAATTGTAGAAAATGTTATTTATTTATTTATTTTAAGCCAGTCAAATTTAGCAGTGGGAATTGTAGAAAACTTTAGACAAAGAATGTACACATTAGGGCAGCGCCTGTGGCTCATCGAGTAGGGTGCCGGCCCCATATACTGAAGGTGGCGGGTTCAAACCTGGCCTCGGCAGAACTGCAAAACAGAAAAATAGCCGGGCATTGTGGCGGGCGCCTGTAGTCCCAGCTACTCGGGAGGCTGAGGCAAGAGAATCGCCTAAACCCAGGAGTTGGAGGTTGCTGTAAGCTGTGTGACGCCATGGCACTCCACCGAGAGTGATAAAGTGAGTCTCTGTCTCTACAAAAAAAAAAATTTCTTTTAGCCGGGCATGGTGGCTCACGCCTGTAATCCCAGCACTTGGGAGGCTGAGGCAGGTAGATTCCCTGAGCTCACAGGTTCAAGACCAGCTTGAGCCACAGCAAGACCCCCGTCTCTTAAAAAAAAAAAAAAATGTTTAATTTCTTGGAGCGGTGTCTGTGGCTCAAAGGAGTAGAGCACTGGCTCCATATGCCAGAGGTGGTAGGTTCAAACCCAGCCCCGGCCAAAAATTGCAAAAAAGAAAAAAAAAAAAACACAAAAACATTGCTGGTTGGGAAGGCATGTGGCTCAGTGAGTAGGGCGCTGGGCCCCATATACTGAGGGTGGCAGGTTCAAACCTGGCCCCGACCAAAGTGCAACAAAAAAATAGCTGGGCATTGTGGTGGGCGCCTATAGTCCCAGCTACTTGGGAGGCTGAGGCAAGAAAATTGCCTAAGCTCAAGAGCTGGAGGTTGCTGTGAGCTATGATGCCACAGCATTCTTTTGAGGGTGACAAAGTGAGATTCTGTCTCCAAAAAAAAAGAAGGGGTCCTTCCCTAAATAAAAAAAAACAAAACAAAACATTGCTGGCTTTGCACCATAATTGTTACAGCACCAGCCACATACACCCAGACTGGGGGGTTCGAACCCAACCCGGGCCAGCTAAACAATAATGACATCTACAACAAAAAAATAGCTGGGCGTTGTGGCAGGCGCCTGTAGTCCCAGCTTGGGTGGCTAAGCCAAGAGAATCACTTAAACCCAAGAATTTGAGGTTGCTGTGAGCTGTGATGCTACGGCACTCTACCATGGATGACGTAGCCAGACTTTGTCTCAAAAACAAATCAAAACAAAACAAACAAACAAAAAAACCCCAACAGTGCTGTTCAGACATGATGGCTTAAGCCTGTAATCCTAGCACTCTGAGAGGCTGAAGTGGGTAGGCTACGAGAGCTCGTGAGCTCAATACCAGCCTGAGCAAGAATGAGACCTCTACCTCTTCTATAAAAACAGAAAAACTAGCTAGGTGTTATGATGGTTGCCTATAGTCCCAGCTACTTGGGAGGCTGAGGCAAGAGGATTGCTTGAGCCCAAGAGTTTGAGATTGCTGAGAGCTATGATGATGCCATAGCATCCTACCCAGGGCAACAGAGTGAGATTCTGTCTCAAAAATAAAAATAAATAAATGTATAGGCTGGGCGCAGTGGTAGTAGAGGATCTCTTGAGCTCAGGAGTTGGAGACTAGCCTCAGTAAGAGTGAGACCATGTCTTTATTAAAAAACAAAAATTAACCTGGCATGGTGGTGAGCGCTTATAGTCCCAGCTGCTAAGAAGACTAAGGCAGGAGGATTGCTTAAACCCAGTAGTTTAATGTTGCTATGTGCTGTTGAAGCCACAGCACTCTAGCCTGGGCAACAGAGTGAGACTCTGTCTACAAAAATAAATACATACATACATACATACATACATGCATACATACATTTACAGCAAATATTCTTTTTTTGAGACAGAGCCTCAAGCTGTCGCCCTGGGTAGAGTGCTGTGGCATCACAGCTCACAGCAATCTCCAACTCTTGAGCTCAAGCGATTCTCCTGCCTCCGCCACCCAAGTAGCTGGGACTACAGGTGCCCACCACAACACCCGACTATTTTTGGTTGCAGCCATCATTGTTGTTTGGCAGGCCCAGGCTGGATTCGAACTCGCCAGCTCAGGTGTATGTGGCTTGCACTTCAGCCACTTGAGCCACAGGCACCAAGCCTACATCAAATATTCTTTTCATACATCTTTGTATTTCTGATTATTTCCTTCGGACAGAATCTAGGAAACTGAATTCATCAATATGTGGACTTTTTTTTTTTTTTTAATTTTTATTTTTTTGAGACAGAGCCTTAAGCTGTCGCCCTGGATAGAGTGCTGTGGCATCACAGCTCACAGCAACCTCCAATTCCTGGGCTCGAGCGAGTCTCTTGCCTCCACCTGCCAAGTAGCTGGGACTACAGGCGCCCACCACAACGCCCAGCCATTTTTTGGTTGTAGCCGTAGTTGTTTGGTGGGCCCGGGCTGGATTCGAACCCGCCAGCTCAGGTGTATGTGGCTGGCGCCTTAGCCTGTTGAGCCACAGGCGCCGAGCCAATATGTGGACTTTTTAAAAGATATATAAACCCATATATCTTTCCAAGGTATTAACCAGTTTTCTGACAGTATCAGGATCCTGTACAGTCATTTAAATGGGGATTTTGGATCTATGTTCTGAGGAAGACGAGATAATGGCTTCTACTTTTGATTTCTCATTTTATGGAAATACAGGTATTTATGTAGATGGATTTTTGATTTTGGACTTCAAGGGGCCTTGGGAATGAGACCCCAAAATAAGTTGTCACATCTTTGAAGGAAGAGTTCAAATGTAGTTTTATAGACTTTAGCAAGGGCCATGGAGATTTTTCTTCTGGGTGCTGTATATTCTCTGTAAAGGAGTGTTTGGTGATCCTCTAAGTCAGTAGAACTGAAGAATAACTGAAAATAACAGAGAATGACTTGTCAAATTGAAAAACAATCTTTTTTTTTTTTTTTTTTTGAGACAGAGCCTCAAGCTGTCACCCTGGATAGAGTGCTATGGCATCACAGCTCACAGCAACCTCCAACTCCTGGACTCGAGCGAGTCTCCTGCCTCCGCCTCCCAAGTAGCAGGGACTACAGGCGCCCGCCACAACGCCCGGCCATTTTTTGGTTGCAGCCGTCTTTGTTGTTTGGCGGCCCAGGCTGGATTCGAACCCACCAGCTCAGGTGTACGTGGCTGACGCCTTAGCCCATTGAGCCACACGCGCTGAGCCCGAAAAACAATCTTTTGCAATCTTAAAGCAACAACAATAAGGGTAAAGGGAGGCGCCTGTGGCTCAGTGGGTAGGCACCAGCCCCATACACGAAGGGTGGCAGGTTCGAACCCAGCCCTGGTCAAACTGCACCAAAAAAATAGCCAGGCATTATGGCTGTATTCCCCAGCTGCTTGGGAGGCTGAGGCAAGAGAATCCAAGAGCTGGAGGGTGCTGTCAGCTGTGACACCATGACACTCTACCAAGGGTGATAAAGCAAGACTCTGACTCTAAAAAATAATAACAATAATAATAAGAGTAAAAAGAATAGGGTAGGGGATATTTAGCTACTATTCTTTTTTTGTTGTTGAGACAGAGTCTCACCCTATGCCCCGAGCAAAGTGCAATGGCATTATAGCTCACTGCAACCTCAGACTCGGGCTGTGGGAATCCTGCTGCCTCAGCCTCTGGAAGCCGCTGGGATTATAGGCACTCCCCGCGCCGCCCAGCTGGGTTTTTCTTTTCTTTTTTTTTAAGAGACAGAGTCTCACTTTGTCGCACTCAGTAGAGTACTGTGGCGTCACAGCTCACAGCAACCTCCAGCTCTTGGATTTAGGCAATTCTCTTGCCTCAGCCTCCCAAGTAGCTGGGACTACAGGCGCCGGCCACAATGCCTGGCTATTTTTTTGTTGCAGTTTGGCCGGGGCCGGGTTTGTACCTGCCACCCTCCATATACGGGGCCGGCGCCCTACTCACTGAGCCACAGGCACCACCCCAATAACTGTTTTTTGTTTTTGTTTGCGTATGAACTACCATGCCCAGTTGAGAAATGTTTCTTTAATATTCAATTTATTCCTGACCTTATTTTACCTTAGTTTCAATAAGCAGAACATTTCTGAGATGCGTATGTGTGTGGTAATGTGTGATATGCACAGGATAACTGATGATAAGAAAAGTCAGAATAATTTTTGATCCATAAAGATTATGGTTAACCTGAATTTAACAGTTTTTTTAAAAAGTAAATCAACTTCTGATTTCTTTCTTTAGCCATTTGTCCTCTAACTACTAAGGTAAAGCCTGAATTAGGCTGCAGACTGCCCCTGCTGGGTGAGAATGTGAAGAAGAGCATGAAGCCTAAACTCTGGGCTTAAATAGTCACAATTCCCATTAGGCTTTAAATCCTTTTATATTTTCTCTACAGGGAGCATTTCCAGCTCGTTTGAAGAAGGTGCTGATTGTGGGAGCACCCATATGGTTCCGAGTGCCCTATTCCATCATCAGCCTCCTCCTGAAGGACAAAGTTCGGGAGAGGGTAAGGCAAGCTTACCCTCTTTTCTTATTTAGAGGTAAATAGATATATTCCCAGCTCTACTGGTGAAACCCTGCCAATTAATTTTCTGCCTTCTTGGGAGGCTGAGGCAGGAGGATCGCTTGAATCCAGGAATTTGAGGTTGCTGTGAGCTCTGATGCCACAGTACTCAACCCCAGGATGACAGAGGGAGACTTTGTCTCAAAAAAAAAAAATTCTACCTTCAAAAATATCCTCCCAGCTTGTGTCGTAGAGCACTTTTTGCTTAAGCTGGTGTTTTCATTCACTTTGTCTATTCATTAGTCCGCTTAGAACAGATTGCCTCTCTTGCTATCCCATAAGCTCCTCAAAATTAGGAGCTGGACACAGTTTATCTGGCTCTGCCTCTTCACAGAACTTTATATAAGATAGTACTGAAGGAACATGTCCTGGAAATAATTTAGTGATGGCTACTACTTCCAGAATTAACCTTGTGTTTCACAGGACTTTAATATTTAATATAATGTAGTCTCGTTCTATATATAGTCTTTTTTCTTTCTTTTTTGTTTTTTTTTAGACGGAGTCTCACTATGTCGCCCTCGGCAGAGTGCCATGGCGTCACAGCTCACAGCAAACTCAAACTCTTGGGCTTAAGTAATTCTCTTCTCTTAGCCTCCCAAATAGCTAGGACTACAGGCACCCGCCACAATGCTTGGCTATTTATTTTGTTGTTGTTGTTGTAGTTGTCATTGTTGTTGAGTTGGACTGGGCCGGGTTCAAACCTGCCAACCTTGGGTGTATGGGGCCAGTGCCCTAGCTGCTGAGCTACAGGTGCTGAGCCATCTATATATATTCTTGTCATTTTTTTTTGAGACAGTCTTACTTTTTTGCACTGGGTAGGTTGCCGTGGCATCATAGCTCACAGGAAACTCAAACTCTTGGGCTCAAATGATTCTCTTGCCTTAGCCTCCCAAGTATTTGAGACTATAGATAACTGCTGTAACACCCAGCTATTTTTAGAGATGGGGTCTCACTCTTGCTCAGGCTGGTCTCGAACTCCTGAGCTAAAGCAATCTCCCCACCTTCCCAGAGTGCTAGGATTACAGGTGTGAGCCACTATGCCCAATCTCTCCCGCCCCCCTTTTTTTGGAGTCAAAGTCTAATACCATTGCCTAGACTAGGGTACAGTAGCTCACTGCAACCTCAAAGTCCTGGGCTCAGGAAGCCAGGCGCCTTAGTGGCTCACTCCTATAATCCTACCACTCTGGGAGGCTGAAGCAGGTGGATTGCCTGAGCTCACAGGTTTTAGAGCAGCCTGAGAAAGAGGAAGACCCCATCTCTAAAAATAGCGGGGTGTTGTGGTGGATGCCTATAGTCCCAGCTACTTGGGAGGCTGAGGCAAGAGAATCACCTGAGCCCAAGAGTTTGAGGTTGCTGTGAGCTATGACAGCACAGCACTCTATTGAGGGCTACAAAGTGAGACTCTGTCGCAAAAAAAAAAAAAAAAGGTCTCAGGCTCAGGCAATCCTCCTGCCTCAGCATCCCGAGTAGGTGGGACTACACATGTGTACCACCATGCCTAGTTAGTTTTCTTCTTATTTTTAGTAGAGATGAGATCTTGGTCTTCCTTAGGCTGGTCTCAAATTGCTGACCACAAGCAATTCTCTCACCTTGTCCTCCCAGAGTGCTAGTATTACAGGAGTGAACCACTGGGTTGGGTCTATACTTGGCATTTTTTCTTTTTCTTTTTCTTTTTGTAGAGACAGAGTCTCACTTTATCGCCCTTGGTAGATTGCCACAGCGTCACAGCTCACAGCACCTCCAGTTCTTGGGTTTAGGCAATCCTCTTGCCTCAGCCTCCCGAGTAGCTGGGACTACAGGCACCCACCACAATGCCCAGCTATTTTTTTGTTGCAGTTTGGCTGGGGCCAGGTTTGAACCCGCCACCCTCGGTATATGAGGCCGACGTCCTACCCACTGAGCCACAGGCACCACCCGGCATTTTTTCTTAAAACAGTTTGTTGGCTCGGCACCTGTGGCTCAACGGCTAAGGCGCCAGCCACGTACACCTGAGCTGGCGGGTTCGAAGCCCGGGCCCGCCAAACAACAATGACGGCAACCAAAAAATGGCCGGGCGTTGTGGCGGGCGCCTGTAGTCCCAGCTACTTGGGAGGTGGAGGCAGGAGACTCGCTTGAGCCCAGGAATTGAAGGTTGCTGTGAGCTGTGATGCCACAGCACTCTATCCAGGGTGACAGCTTGAGGCTCTGTCTCA
>CAUYRH010157876.1:0-10565 GCA_963574655.1 Perodicticus potto | reverse complement strand
TGATCTGATCTTTGTTGTTTCTTTTGCTAACTTTAGCTCTGGTTTGTTCTTGTTTTTCTAGTTTCTTGAAGTGTGATGTGAATATTTTACTTTATGGTCTTCCTACTTTTTTGATGTAAGGATTTATTATTTTTTTATTTTTCTTTTTTTTTTTGCACTTTTTGGCCAGGGCTGGGTTTGAACCTGCCACCTCCAGTATATGGGGCCAGTGCCCTACTCCTTTGAGCCACAGGCACCACCCTTGACGTAAGCATTTAATGCTATAAATTCCCCTTTTAGCATTGCTATATCCCATATGTTTTGTTTTCATTGTAATTCATTTCAAAATATTTTTTAATTTCTATCTTAATTTCTTTTTGACAGTGATGATTCAGGAGTACTGTTGTTTTATTCACGTGTACTTGTATAGTATAGTATAGTACTTGTATAGTATAATGAGTTCTTTGCATTGATTTCTAGCTTTATTTCTAGAAGCTGGTCTGATACAATTTTAACTTTTAAAAAATTATTAAGATTTTTGGGTTTTTTTGCCCAATGTAATTTATCTTGGAGAATGTTCCATGTTCTGATGAAAAGATCGTATATTCTGTTTTGTTGGGTGAAATGTTCTGCAAATGTCTGTGAAGTCCATTTGGGTTAAAGGCCAGTTCAAATCCAATGTTGTTTTTGTTGTTGTTGTTGATTTTCTGTCTCAATGATCTGTCCAGTACTGTGAGTGGGGTGTTAAAGTCCTGCACTATGATTGTATTGCCTGCCTCTTTCTTTAGGTCTAGTAATAATTTGTTTTATATGAATATGGTTGTTTCAATTTCGGGTGTGTGTGTGTGTGTATATATATATATATATATATATATATATATGTATATATATTTTAAGGATCATCATATTCTCTTGCTGAATTGATCCCTTAATCATTATAGAATGACCTTAGTTAGTTTTTGATTTAAAGTCTGTTTTTTTTTTTTTTTTTGGTTTGTTTGTTTTGTTTTTTGAGACAAGGGCTTGTTCTGTTACCCAGTCTGGAGTACAGTGGCATCATCTCAGCTCACTTCAACCTCACGCTCCTAGAGTCAAGTGATCCTCCTGCCTCAGCCTCCCAAGTAGTAGGGTTACAGGTTTTATCTATCTATCTATCTATCTATCTATCTATCTATCTATCTATCTATCTATCAATCATCTGTCTATTTTTTTGTAAAGATGAGGTCTTGATCTTACTTAGGCTGGTCTTGAACTATTGTCCTCAATCAATCTTCCCAAAGTGCTAGAATTACAGGTATGAGCCACTGCACCTGGCCCATAAAGTCTGTTTTATCTGATGTAAGTATAGCTATTCCTGCTGGCTTTGGTTTCCGTTTGCATGGAATATCTCTTCTCACCCTTTTACTTTCCAGCTGTTATGTGTCTTTACAGGTAAAGTGAGCTTTTGTATAAGCACATGGAGTTGGTTCATGTTTATTTTTTAAAAAATCCTTATATTTTTAAGTGCAGCATTTAATCCATTTACTTTCACACTTAATACTGATATGTAAGGCTTTGTTCCTGTCATACCGCTAATTATTTTCTAGGTGTTTTATAAATTCTTCCTTTTTTTCCTATCTTTTTGGCTTTGTAGTTTGATGAAATTGTCATATTGACATTTAATTCCTTTTTCTTACTACTTTGTGTGATTGTTTTATAAAATCTATAAGTTTTTGTTTACTTAATTTTTATTAAATCATAACTGTATATACATTTATGGGGTACAATATGATGATTTGATATACAATGTAGAATGCTTAAATCAAGCTAATTAACATAACCATCACCTCACTTATTTTTGTGGTAAGACATTTATAATATACTTACTATTAGTTGTTTGAAAATGTACCCTTAAAATCTATAAG
The DNA here is from genome assembly GCA_963574655.1 of Perodicticus potto. Lineage (NCBI taxonomy): Eukaryota > Metazoa > Chordata > Mammalia > Primates > Lorisidae > Perodicticus > Perodicticus potto. The sequence goes on along the minus strand of CAUYRH010157876.1, from coordinate 8,682 downwards.
TTTTAAAATTTCATGTGTTTTTGTGATACTGAATATCAACCTTTCATTTTCATGTTAAGACCACTTTAAACATTCCCTGTAGGGCTGGTCTAGTGGTGATGAATTCCTTCAGCATTTTATTGTCTAGGAAAGATTTTAGTTCTCCTTAATTTACGAAGCTTATTCTGGCAGGTTATAAAATTCTTGGCTGACAGTTTTTTTCTTTCAGCACTTTGAAAATGCCATTCCATTCTCTTCTGGCCTGTAAAGTTTCTGCTGAGAAGTATGCTGTTTGTGTGATGGGATTTCCACTATAGGTGACTACATGCTTTTCTTTTGCTAACTTTGAAATTCTTTCTTTCCCTCCGACTTTAGACATTTTGATTATAATATGCCATAGTAAGGTTCTTTTTGCAATGTATTTGCCTGAGGATTTAGGGGCCTCTTGTAATTGGTTGTCTAATTTTCTTGTCATACTTGGGAAGTTTTCATTATTTCCTTAAATAAATTTTCTAAACTTTGATCTGTCTTCCCTCTTGGGGATACTGGTAATTCATAGGTTCACTTGCTTTTTGTGGTCCCAGCTATCATGAAGGCTTTGTCCATTCTTTTTTCCCTTATTTTTGCCTGATTGGATTATTGCCAAAGACCTTTTTAACAAGTTCTAAGACTCTTTCCTTAGCTTGGTCTAGTCTATTATTGAAGCTTTCAAATGTATGTTGTATTTCCCTTAATGAACTTTTCGGTTCTAGCTTGGTTTTCTTTTAAAGGTATCTATCTTTTTGGTACATTTTATTTATATCGTGAATTGACTTTCTAATTTCTTTGTATTAGTTTTCATATCTCTCTTGTATCTCACTGAGCTTCTTTAAAATCAATATTTTGAATTCTCTCTCTTTCTTTTTTTTTTTTTTTGAGACAGAGTCTCACTCTGTTGATCCAGCTGGAGTACTATGGCATCAGCCTAGCTCACAGCAACCTCAAACTCTTGGGTTCAAGTGATCCTCCTGCCTCAGCTTCCCAAATAGCTGGGACTACAGGTGCCTGCCGCAACACCCAACTAATTTTTGTATTTTTGGGAGAGATGGGATCTCACTCTTGCTCAGGCTGGTCTCCAACTCCTGAGCTCAAGGGGTCCTCCCTCCTAAGCCCCCCAGAGTGCTAGGATTACCTGCATGAGCCACTGCACCCGGCCAATATTTTGAATTCTTGACCTGGCATTTCAAGGAATTCTTTTTCATTATCTTTTGCTAGACTACTGTGGTCCTTTTGGTGTCAGATTTCCTTACCTTTCCTGTTTCCTGTGTCTTTCTATTGATACCTGCACATCCACTGCAGCTGTCACTTGTTCCAGTTTTTGGAAACTGCTTTCAGAGGGGAAAATTTTTTCCTGAAGATGTATGTATGTTGTTAGTTGAGTGGGACTCTTGGGCTTTGATTTTGGGTGTTTGCAGTAGCATGATTTCTTGGACAATACACAGGGTCAGTGACATATACAATTTCTGTGCTGGCTTAGGCAATAGTTATTAGTTGAGGCTTTGGTGAAGTTTTGCTGGGAACTTGAAGGCCCGCTGAGCCAGTCTTTGGGCCCTAGTGGTGGAAGCAGTGGGCTGAGTATGCCAGAGTTTTGGTCCCAGAGCAGCTCATGATGACAGCAGTGCTAGTGTGTCCCGTGGGGGCAATTTGGGGGCCTCCAGCTGGCTTGCTCAGAAGTTAGTAGTGTGAGCAGTGGGCTGTGTGTGTGGGTTCTCAGTCCCCTCAGTGGCTGGTATGATGTGGGAGGTGGCAGTCATGGTGGAGGAGCCACAGAGGAAGACCCAAGCAGTCTGTGTGGTGCTGCAATGGATTGGGCAGGCCATTCCCATTTCCACACCCCATAACAAAGTAGTGGGCATCGTCCTACATGTGCTTACGAGAGCTTGGTGTCCTTGTTCCTCCCCATCCAGGTGGTAGCTGCAGCCATGTCACTTGCAACTTGGCCTGAGGGTAGGGTGCAGCCTGATGCTAAACAATCTCAAAATGGCCCTTGCTGTGAAGTCAGAGCAGGTGGAGCCTCTCTCAGGTGAGCGGCTTGGACAAGAAACTGTGGAGCTGTGGGGGCTGTGGTCGGCCTCACTGTCAACTCACAGCAGCCTGCCGCAGAGTGGGGGGAGCTGTCCGGGGTGGGTGCAGCTGTGTGGAGGAGCTTGGGCTCCCCTGTCCCTCCTCAACCTGGTGGCAGCTGCAGCTGCGTCAGCCTGATTCTTTTAAACGTTTGATAAATTCAAACAACATTTATCTACTTTTATAGGTTGTTATTTTCTCCAAAGATTCTTCTATTAATAACTTAGAGTTTCACCAGTGCTATGACAAAGACTGAGGTTGTCCTAAGGGATTTATTAGCACTCTTATTTTCCATTTGTAATCTATTTCATCTTTCCTACAGACGGAATACATCAAAGACACAATATGTTAATTCAACAGAGTTAGGGTGGAAGGCTATTTTACAAAACACCTGCATTGAGGCTTGTTTCTGTCCTTGATCTTCTAGGTTTAAATAAATCCAACTCCAGAAATGCTGAATACAGAAATTTAGTATGGAATTCCTGAATGAATAAGGCAGGGGTTTGCATACAGAATATAGCATCATAAATATCTTACTTTCCCTTTGTATCAGGGGGTTAGTTCCAGACTGCAGAATACAATTCAGTTTTTCTTTTCTTTTTTTCTTTTTTTTGAGACAGAGCCTCAAGCTGTCACCCTGGGTAGAGTGCCGTCACATCACAGCTCACAGCAACCTCCAATTCCTGGGCTCAAGCGAGTCTCCTGCCTCCGCCTCCCAAGTAGTTAGGACTACAGGCGCCTGCCACAATGCCCGGCTATTTTTTGGTTGCAGCTGTCATTGTTGTTTGGCGGGCCCGGGCTGGATTCGAACCCGCCAGCTCAGGTGTACGTGACTGGCGCCTTAGCCCATTGAGCCACAGGCGCCTAGCCTACAAGTCAGTTTTTAAGGAAGAAAAGTGTTAGAGAGCTTTAGAATACCTGGAAGGGCCAGAAACAGTGCACATATGCTGCCCACCCAGGAGCAAAATCGTCAAGACAAATGTCCAGCTGGAACCTCAGCCATTGGCTCACCTCTGACTGTGCTTCCCACCTCCTGCTGCCGGGGCCAGGATAGGAAAACCCCTTGCACAGCTGTCTGAGAGGAGCTCCTTCCACCTGTGCCTGCCGGGAGACTCTACTTCCCCATGGGGCTGCCACTCCCCGCTGCTGACTTCTCCCTGGGGGACCCTGGTCACATGTGGAGTGCTAGCCCTGTGGGAAGTGGGCCTTTGGCTTTCCCATTGTGTTGTCCGCTGGGAGTTGAGCATGCCACATGCAACAACTTCCACCACCACCTCCTTCCACTGCAGACATGTGGGCCTCCCTGTGCAGCATACAGCCCCTGGGAAGTGCAATCTCATACCTAAATAGTTCTCTTGTGAGTAAATGCTTATTAGAATTCTGGTAAATACAATTTTCCATCTCCTTATAATTCTGTTATAATAATGTTAAGAATTTTTAGTTGTGGTTTAGAGCTGATCGTTAGTATCAGCCAGAGGTTATGAACATGTCAGGAAGATGCTCCCTCCACCTCCCCTTCTAGGTAGGTGCTGCCTTCCTAGGTAAATGGTGCCCTTTGGGGTGGATATGTCCTCTTGAGTAGATGATGTCCTCATTAATAGACGATGTCCTATTGGGTAGATGGCACCCTTGGGTAGATGGTGTCCTCATGGGTAGATGGTGTCCTCTTAGGTAGATGGTGCCCACTTGGGCAGATGGTGCCCTCTTGGGTAGGTGTGTCCTCTTAGGTAGAGGGTATCTTTTTGGGTAGACATGTCCTCTTGGGTAGATGGCACACTCTTGCGTAGATAGTGCCCTCTTGGGTAGAGGGTGCTCTTTTGAGTAGAAGTGTCCTCTTGGGTTGATGATGTCCTCTTGGGTAGACACCCTCTTGGGCAGATAGCTTGGGTAGGTGTGTCCTCTTAGGTAGAAGGTATCCTCTTTCTTGGGTAGACATGTTCTCTTGGGTAGAGGGCACCCTCTTGGGTAGACAGTGCCCTCTTGGGTAGATGGCGCCCTCTTGGGTAGACAATGTCCTCTTGGGCAGACAGTGCCCTCTTGGGTAGAGAGTGCCCTCTTGGGTAGATGGTGCCCTCTTGGGTAGAAGTGCCCTCTTGGGAAGAAGTATCTTCTTGGGTAGATGTGTCCGCTTGGGTAGACAATGTCCTCTTGGGTAGACAGTGCCCTCTTGGGTAGATGGTGCCCTCTTGGGTAGATGTGTCCTCTTGGGTAGACAATGTCTTCTTGGGTAGATGGCTGTCCTCATGGGTAGATGATGTTCTCTTGGGTAGCCGGTGTCCTCTTGGGTAGATGGTGTTCTCTTAGGTAGTGGGTGTCCTCTTGGGTAGATGGTGTTCTCTTGGGTAGATGGCTGTCCTCTTGGGTAGATGATGTTCTCTTGGGTAGCGAGTGTCCTCTTGTGTAGATGGTGCCCTCTTAGGTAGCGGGTGTCCTCTTGGGTAGATGGTGTTCTCTTGGTAAGCTGCCCTTGCTGCTGCCTCTTGGAGAAGGCAATCAAAATACCCAACTCACTTTAGGCTGCCTTAAACTGGAGCTCTTTTTCTCCCTGTGTCACTGCTGTGATTCTAAATATGCTACTTTGTTTCCTGTGTTCATTTTAAAGACTTGAACACTGTCTTTAAAGCAGTTAAAAACAAATTAAGTTCCTCCAGGAAGAAGCACATGCAAGAAGGAGGCTGAACCCCAGGAAAGTCAGAATAATGTGTAAAGAGACAAAAGAACGGAAAGGAAAGGAAAGGAAAAAGGGTTGTGTGGGAAGAAAATAGCTGGGCCCACCTGTCTCCTTTGTCAGGAGGTAAGCAGAGACATAAACTCTAGTTCCAATTTGGTTAAATTGTATTCTTTATAGGATCAAATTCTTTTAACAATTTTAGAGATCAAAATGTGATTCAGTGACTAAGAATCGGTAGCCAAAACTATTCGGGTCAACTAAATACAGAAGCTCAACTTTATTATTGGATTGAAATATAAGATGTATCCAAGGATTTAGGCAGTGAAAAACCAAAAAGAAATAAATTGCCCTTGTTACAGTAGCTCTGTAACCTCTCCTTAAGGATGAGTAATGATTTCTGCCAAACAAGTAAGAAAATATTCCCATTTCATGAATCTAATTATCTATAAACAAGTTTTTCAGAGTTAGAAGAAGTTTGTTAAAAATACTGGGCATAGAGGCCTAATTTCCCCCCCTCCGCATATTTATCGGGCAGATGGAGGAGTATAGTTTTGTATGTGAATAAAAGAATGTATTTTGACTGTCTTTGCATGCACATTAGCAACTGCAGTGATCTCAGCCATGTGCTTGAGGAGGTTAAGAGGCTGCTGTCATCTACCCTGCATAACTGAGACAGCGGGGGGTGAGGTGGTGGGTGGGCCTGGGACGGGGAAGGACCTGGGAGCCCCCAGCCTCCACCACGCTGGCCCTGCTGACTGGCCGGCGTCTGGGCTGTCACTTAACTCCTCCCCTCTACCTGTCCAGCTCCCACCTGAGTTCACGCAGTTTTCTCTGACCGTGGCTTCACTATTTGTCCTTTTCCTAAATCCCTCTTACCCTTATCAGGTTGCTTTCCTGATACCTATGACCCCAATTTCCTAAGGCATCAGATGCAGGATGTTTGGGCCCAGAGCTAACTCTAAAAATCACAGCAAATGCTTTTTAAAAAAATTACACTTATTATATGTCAGACACATGCTATGTAACTTACTCTATGGCATTTAACATTAGGGGAAACTGAGGAATAGGCAGTTCAAGGCAACCTGGCTGCAGGGTCCATCTGCTTATCCACTTTTCTGTTTGGGCCTCTGACTGTTCTCTCCCTTATCTGGGAGAACAGCGCAAGTCTAGGAAGCCCTAACGCAGGCTGGATGATGACAGCCGAGCATGCGTAGGTGTTGTAATGAAGAACCCCTACTTCCACAACTGCTGCATCCCATTGTACCATGGAGGGGACTGAGGCTCAGAGAAGCTAATGTCTATTCAGAGTTACACAAACATCAAGAGACAACACTGGCGTTTGAAACCGGACAGTGTGGAACAGGGCCAGAAGGGTTACCAGTCAGGGTGCCCCAAATTCCGTTCCCCTCGGTGGCATGTCTGGGGCCGTCTGGTCTTCAGATGCCTCTCTTCTGCTTTAGAGTTTCTTGTTAATGTGCCCCCTCTATCAGGACCCCTCTGAGCATTTTCCACAGGAGAATGCCAGGCTGGGTCATGTGGACTGACCGACACACTGACCCAGAGACTGTCCGTCGGGACGAGGCCGTGTCAGTAGCAGTTTCAGTGCATAGTTTTAATTTTTGTCTCATCAGTGGGCTGCCAAGGAAAGCATCGCAGTCCCGTGAAACCTCAGGGACCCGTGTTCCTTCCCGTGTTTTGGCCCAACAACTTTGGACTGTGGCCCTACTCTTTGTAGCCCAAGGTGGCGGTTGGAGCTCCGGCCCACACGTCTGCTTTCCATCCAGCAGGATGGAGAAGTGACAAAAGGTTGTCCGCCATCTCCTCTTCTTTCAGATACTTCACCGAAGCGCCACCCATCACTTTCTGGAACCTGGTCACGTGGCAACAACGGGCTGCAAGGGACGGTGGTAAAGGGTCACTGAGCGGGGTGGCAGTGGGTCTAGCTGAGACCCGGTGTTTAGTAAAGAAGAGGACAGTGGGTGTTGGGCAGAAAAAGCAGCCTCTGCCACAGACCAACTGAACTGAAGAATCAAAGTATGTGCTGGAGGGCTGGACCTCCCCTCCTGGCAATTCTCACACACTGGCCCCAAACTCCTTTTCCTGGGACTGCTCCTCGGGCAGCTTCTGTGGTTCTTGTCTTTGATCTTAACTGAAGAAAGCAGAACACTTCCCAGATGGTGCTGGGAAGATGGTGCAGCACCGGTCTCCTTCCCCGCTGCCCTTCCTGTGGCCACTATTTAAAACAAAACAAAGTACCCGTGTTAGTTTTGCCAGCTGAAAATGAGTCACAAAGTTAGTGGAGTTAACAAAAGATGCCCTTGGTTTCTAAGGGAATATTATGTCCTGCCCATGGGAAGAGAGCCTCCAGCCCAAACCGCAAAGCCACGCTTCAAAGGAAGGAAGCAGGTGAGTGTCTGTCCATTTTGTGTTGCTATATAAAAAAAAAAAAATACCTGAAGCTGAGTAATTCATAAAGAAAAGAGGTTTATTCGGCTCATGGTCCTGCAGACTGTACAAGGAGTGTGGCGTCAGCACCTGCTCCTGGTGAGAACTTCAGGGAGTTTCCAATCGAGGCAGAGGTGAAAGGGGAACAGGTGCGTCACCTGCCGGGAGCAGGACAAAGAGGCGGAGCGGGGGCCAGGCGCTCTTATTTATTTATTTTACTCAACTTCATTTATTTATTTATTTTTTAGGAACAGGATCTGTCACGTGGAAGCTTGCTGAGCCACGTCCTTTTAGGTTTTTATGGAATGCAGTGGGTATTTATTTTTATTAAATCATAACTGTGTACATTTATGCATTTATGGGGTACCATGTGCTGATTTCATATACCATGTGGAATGCTTACATCAAACTGGTTAATGTAACCATCACCTCACTTACTTATTTGCTGTGTTAAGACATTTATACTCTACTCTTAATAGTTCTGAAATGTGCCATTGCATTGTACCCATTAGGTGAGGTCCCACGAAATACCCTCCCTCCTCCCCCTCCCCCTCCCTCTCTTCCCTCCTTCTTTAAGGACTATAGTTGTGTTTTATCATTCCTATGAATGTGTATGTGATGATATATTGGTGTCATATAGTATTGAGAATATTGGATACTTTTTCTTCCGTTCTTGAGATCCTTTTCTAAGAAGAATATGTTCCAGCTCCATCCAGGTAAACATAAAAGATGTAAAGTCTCCATCTTTTTTTATGGCTGCACAGTATTCCATGGTGTACATATACCACAGGCTCCTTTAAACAACCAGCTCTATGTGAACCAACAAAGTGAGAACTCACTTCTTGCCACCAGGAGGGCCCCACACCATTCATGAGGGATTCACATCCCCTCTGCTGACACCTCCCACCAGGCCCCACCTCCAACAGTGGGGATCAGATTCCAGTGCCAGGTTTGCAGGGACTGAACATCTGCATCCGGGTGTATAAGCCAGATGGGGTGGCAGGACATCCCCATTCCATGGGGTGCAGGAGAAGTTCATGAACACGCACAGAGGAATCTTGGGCGTATGCTCCTCACATTCACATGTGTGTAACACGCAGAAACATACAACCCACATTCACTTTGGGGAGGAGATTTAGCATTTAAATTCATTATAAGGTCCTTTAAGCAAAAAGATGAAATGCAGGGTGTGAGTTCATGGACTGCACATTCCCAGGCGCATGGCCAAAGCCAGCTGGTGCCATCCGTCCACACGTCCTCGGTGGCCTGTCGGAACCGTAAGATCAGGAGGAGACGCCTGGTGGTCATGTGACGTCAGGAAGGGGTCTTCCCCTTTTGTCCTCCCTGGCTGGCCTGTGGTAAGTCCAGCAGTAATCAGTGAAGGGGACATGCCTGTCTTCCCAGCCTGCAGGGGCCGGGAGCTCTAAGATTTGGAGACGTTTGCTCTGTTAGTCGGTTGGAGGGGTTAGGACTTTATTTTAGTC
>CAUYRH010157867.1:0-20955 GCA_963574655.1 Perodicticus potto | reverse complement strand
CATGAAATTAAATAACTAATAAAGATATTTCATTTTTGTGACTTTAAAATAAATAAATAAAATAGTATACTGGCATGGTAAAAATTTCAAGTAGTGAAGAGGGTACTTACAACATACTAAAAAAGTATGTTTCTGCCCATCCCTTCTTTAGTTCACTTTGATAGCTGCAACCATTTTCATCCGTTCATATCTGTCCTCTTGGCATCTATACGTATGCAAAATTTACATTAAAAAATCTTTTTTTCTTTTGGTTTAGTTTTTTAACTAAAGATTGGAATATAATACAGTATTTTTCCCTTTGTTTTCCACTTACTGATGTATCTATCATTGTTCCCTATCAATACATATTTATCTAATTCCATTTATTGACTATATACCTTTCAGTTCAACATAATTATTTGACCAGTCCCCTACAAAGTGATATTTACATTTTCCCCAGTAGAGGGAGATGGGGAAATGTACAGTGATTTACAGTTTTCACAGAACTTTGAAATCCACTTATCTTGTTTATCCCTTGGAATAACATTGTGGATATAGACTCTTATTGTTATATTTACTAGGAGTAAACAGAAGCTTACCTGAAGGTGGGGAAAAAAAGAATTGGTGTGCATCAGAACCAGAGTGTGAGTGCAGGTGGTGTTAATTTATTTAAAAACGAGGAAGCTATAATGTGTTGAAATGTTTATCTAACACTTCATGCCATGGTGAATTTCAAGGCATTTTCTAAAACATGCAAAAGTATGAAATAATTAAGAAAATTAATGATGATTAATAATAAAAATTAAGTTAGCATGTAGACGTTTGCGTTATGCCATCCTGTTTGACTACTTCTTTGACCGCCATAGAAGCAGCATTAGATAAAACATGGATTTGTGAATGAGTAAGAAGCTGCACAGTGGTGCATGTTGCATTGTATCTTAGATTGTTCAAAGATAAAATGTAAACTTAGAGCACTGTTTAGGATAGCTATAGGGTTAGTGGAATTGTGAGTAGAATTGTTGGCTTGCATTACTTTTTTCAATTTAATAGAGTTCAAAAGAACAAAATGGTTGTGTTTATGCTATAAGAATCTTTTCTTTCTCAGCTTGTGAAGCACTTACTGAGTGGGAATATTTGCCACCTGTTGGACCCCGCCCACCGAAGGGATTTGTGGGGCTGAAAAATGCTGGTGCTACTTGCTACATGAATTCTGTGATTCAGCAACTCTACATGATTCCCTCCATCAGGAACGGTATTCTTGCAATTGAAGGGACAGGTAGTGATGTAGATGATGATATGTCTGGGGATGAGAAGCAAGACAATGAGGTAAATTTTAATTATTTCTGCTTTTGAAATTCTGATACCAGATACTCTTCTCTCTTAAGGGAGTATTGTACTTTTGTCAGGTGTAAGAATATTTGAAAGTAGGGGTGGACTTCTCCCGGCATGGAATACTGCCTGTTGACATAGTGCAGTATTCACTGTCTACCAGACTTTAAACTGCAGTTAATATTTAGCATAGTTTGTATGTCTTTAAAGCAATGGTTATTGGACTCATCTTTTTTGTGTAGTTTTCAGTGTAATTTGGAGTTTGTATAATGGTAAGGATCTTACTACCCATCTCCAGAATATTTCCTCTTACAAAACTGAAACTCTGTGCCCATTAAACAACTCCCCATTTCCCCTTCCCCCCAGTCCTTGGCAACCACCATTCTTTCTCTCTCTATGATCTTGACTATTCTAAGTACCTCATTTAAGTGGAATCATATGGTATTTGCCATTTTATGGCTGACTTATTTCACTTACCATAATGTCCTCAAGGTTCTGTGTTGTAGCATGTGTCAGAATTTCCTCTTTTTACAGGCCGAGTAATATTCATTGTACGTATGTATATACCACATTTTGTTCATCCATTCATTTGTTAATGGACACTTTGATTGCTTCTCCATTTGAGCTGTTGTGACTAAGGCTGCCTTGTGTTTTCAGTACTTTTGGGTACATGCCCAGAATTGGGAGTGCTGTATTACGTGGTGATTCTGTTTTTAAGTTTTTGAGGAACTATTTTCTACAGCAACTTCATTTTATGTACCCACCAACAACACACAAGGGTTCCAATTTTTCCACATCCTTGCCAACACATGTTATATTCTGCTTTTGCTAGTAGCCGTCCTAAATGGATATGAGGTATTACCTCACTGTGGTTTCTATTTGCCTTTCCCTAATGGTTAATGATTTTGTGCAGCTTTTCCTATGCTTATTATTAGCCACTTGCATATATTCTTTTTAGAAATAACTCTTCAGATCCTTTGTCCATTTTTTTAATCAAATTGTGTTGCTGAGGGGTCTTTTTTCTTTTCTTTTTTAGAGACAGTGTCTGGCTCTTTTGCCCAGCCTAGAAAACAGTGGTATAATCATAGCTCACTACAGTCTTAAACTCCTAGGCTCAAGAGATCCTCCTGTCTCAGCCTCCTGAGTAGCTGGCTCTACTGGCACATGCCCACCTAATTTTTATATTTTTTGTATAGATGGAGTCTCACTGTGTTGGTCAGGCTGATCTCAAATTTCTGGCCTCAAGCAATCTTCCTGTCTCTGTCTCTCAGAGTGCTAGGATTACAGGCATGAGCCATCACTCCAGCCTCTTGTTGAGTTTTAGGAGTTCTCTATACTACATATTACCCTCTTATCAGATAAGTGATTTGCAGATACTTTCTCCCATTTAAGGGGTTGCCTTTTTACTCTTCTGAGAGTATCTTTGCACAAAAGTTTTTGATCTTCTCGAGGTCCAATATATCTATTTTATTCTTTCATTTCCTTTGGTGTCCTATCCAAAAAACCATTGCTAGATCCAGTGTCATGAAGCTTTTGCCCTGTGTTTTAGGAGCTGTGTGATTTTAGTTCTTATGTTTAGGATTTTGTTCCATTTTGATGTAATTTGTGTATATAATGTTAGATAAGAGTCCAACTTCATTTTGTTGCATGTGGATATTCAATTTATCCAACATCATTTGTTGAAGAATACTACTCTTATGTGCCATATAGTGTTTTGGTCAGTGATAGACCACATAAATGATAGTTGTCCAATAAGATTATAATACCATATTTTTCCTATGCCATTTCTATGTTCAGATAAGTTTAGGTATCTGAACCATTGTGTTACAGTTGCTTCCAGTATATAATACAGTAATAGCTGTACAAATTTATAGTCTACAGCAATAGACTATACGTATCATCTAGGTTTATATAAGTACACTCTATGATGGTTGTACAATAAAGTCCCTTAGCACAGTTTCTCAGACTGTATCCCCGATGTTAGCAAAGCATGACTGACTGTACTTTGTGTATTTTATTGAATGTTCACAGTTCTGGTTATTTTATACACATTCATAATCCTCACAATATCTACCTGAAGAATGTATTATCCTCATTGCCACATAAGGAAACTAAAACATTAAGAGTAAACAAGCCGGGCGCAGTGGCTCACGCCTGTAATCCTAGCACTCTGGGAGGCTGAGGCGGGCGGATAGCTTGAGCTCATGAGTTTGAGACCAGCCTGAGCAACAGCGAGACCCCATTTCTAAAAATAGCTAGGCGTTGTGGTGGGCGCCTGTAGTCCCAGCTACTTGGGAGCCTGAGACAAGAGGATCGCTTGAGCCCAGGAGTTTGAGGTTGCTGTGAGCAATAATGCCAGAGCACTCAACTCCAAGGTGACTGAGTGAGACTCTGTCTCCAAAAATAAATAAATAGATAAATAAAAATAAAAGTGTAAACAATTTTTACTTGTTCAAAGTTAGTTACTTAGCCTATAAGCAATAGAGGCTACCTTCGTGTCCAGTTCAGTCTACCTTGATCACCACACTAATTTTACTCTGCTATATTATATTATTATCTGCTTCTGATACATGGTTAGGGTTATTCATTTATGATAAACTCAAATGGGAAATGGTGGGGATAAACTCTAATACTATAAATTAAAATTTATAAATTGAAAGTTAAGTACTTTGAAAATAAAATAACATCATTTGTTCACTAACTGGCATTTGTCTCAGCATATTTTACTATGCTTTAGATTAGCTCGTTAATGATAATTTTTGGTTTCTAGAGCAATGTTGATCCCAGGGATGATGTATTTGGATATCCTCAACAATTTGAAGATAAACCAGCATTAAGTAAAACAGAAGATAGGAAAGAGTACAATATCGGTGTCTTAAGACACCTTCAGGTCATCTTTGGTCATTTAGCTGCTTCTCGACTACAATACTACGTGCCCAGAGGATTTTGGAAACAGTTCAGGTAAACTATAGATGGATAGTAAGTAATAGGGATACTTCTTAAACTTGATGAACATTTCAGTATACTAACATTAAACCTCTAAAATACACGATCTGGCAATTAAGTTCGTGAACTCCTCCTAGAAAATAGTGCTACATACCTTATTGCTGAATTCACTGTGGCCACTTTCAAGGCACTTCCCTTGGGAAGCTATGCACCAACACAAGCGCCTAACCTACCCTTCAAAGCAATTTTGGAATTCATTTTGGAATGGCCATCAAAGCTGCTATTGTATTACCCATGATGTCCTGAATGTCATCAAAAATATCTTTTTCAGTATTTCCTTTATCCATGGGCGGCGCCTGTGGCTCAGTGAGTAGGGTGCCGGCCCCATATGCCGGAGGTGGCGGGTTCAAACCCAGCCCCGGCCAAAAACTGCAAAAAAAAAAATATTTCCTTTATCTTGAGGTAAAGAAAAAGGTCATTAAGGGCCAGATGAGATCAGTGTAGAGAGAAGGTAGAGAGGTGTTCCAATACAGTTATGTGTTTACTGGCTAAAACCTCCCTCACAGACAGTGTCGTGTGAGCTGGTATGTTGTCATGACACAAAAGCCATGGCCAGGATTTTCAGTTAAGATTTTCATGACTGTTTCTCTATCAATATTTGGTCTGCTATGCTTCTCAAAATCTGCCCATGATTTTGACACATAATTCAGTGAATTTTTGCAATGTTTTTATTAGTTCTGCTCATTACTGACTGCCCTGACCTCTCTTCATCAGTAATGCTTTTTCTCCCCTCAGAAATAACATTTAATCCATTTGTACACTACTGTTTTCTTCATGGCATTATCCCTATAAACTTGGGTTAACATGTCCCTGGTTTCACTTCACTCTTGCTAAGTTTAACAGGAAATCTATGAATGTTTATTCATTGCTCTGACATTCTGATGACGGCACGCAAAACATACAACAATAATGAACAGCATTCAGCAAAATACTATTACACGTCAACTTTAAAAACAGCTGTGAACTCTGATATACCAAGGTTTTGAAATCTTAACCAGTTGTACAGTGCTGCCAAAATAAACGCATGGTAGCAAGTCCACGAACTTAATTGTCAGACCTTGTATATGTTGGAAGGCATACTTAGGTTTAATATTCAAGCAGTAATATTATTCAAACTATTCTTCCTAGGTTTTTTCTTTTTTATTGTCCCCATAGGAGGAGGTAGGAACTGTCATAGTACATAAGGTGGAGACAGCATTCTTTAATCTCTTTCTAAATATGACATTTTTATTAGGAAACCGTTTAATACATACAGAAGTAGAGAGAACAGCATGAACCTTTATGTACTCATCACTTGACTTCAGCAACTGACAACTCATGGCCCATTTGTTTAATCTACATTCCTATGTACTTCTTTCCAGATTGGTTTGAAGCAAATTCTAGATGTATAGTTTCATCTATAAATACTTCAACATATAGCTCTAATGTCTGTTCCAGAACAACCGTTATACTGTTATCATTTTTTAAAATTTCTTAATAAATTGTATTAAATGTCTGTCAGTGTTTAAATTTACCCACTTATCCATGATTTTTTTTTTCATGATTGTTTTTTACTGGTACATAGTATTTTTAAAATTAGGATCCAGATAGGGTCCATATACCATATAAATGGTGATGATGGCTTTTGAGTCGCTCTTTGTCTTTTTTCCCTTTTCCAGTTATTGAGGGGTGGGGCTAGGTAGTTTACACTGTAAATTTTCTCATAGTCTGAATTTTGGTCAATGGAATCCCTGTGGTCCCCTGCATGTCCTGCAAATGCCTGGTGAAGATCTAGGAGACTTTACCAGATTGAGGTTGTTATTTTTTTTCTTGTGGAATGGATAGACAAGGCTACTTCATGGGTGGTAATGTTTATCTCCATGGAGAGTAGCACATAATGTCTGTCTCTCCTATGTTGTTAAAAGCTATTGGTCATCATTATCTTAATATAGTATTTCGTCAGGGTTACAAAAACCAATATTCTAATTGTGTTCTTTCATTTATTAGCTAGACTAGATCCATAAAGAGAAACTTTCCTTCACCATCTATTTAGCTACCCTAATGTATGATTTTATGGAAAGGTGGAATAAATGTTTTTTGTTTTTAATTTAAACTTCAATTATATCTTGGTCATGTTTCTCTGACTTCATTTATTTAACTGCTATTTTTTTAAATCAATACTTATGTGTCATGTACTGTGCTAAAATACTACAGTACCACCACGTAACTGTCTGCCGTGTATAAATAGAGCTATAATGCTTCATAGCTGTGGTTTTTTGTTTTGTTTTAATTTTTAAAAATGCCTCTCAGAATCCATCCCTTCAAGGTCCCTTCCAGCCAGCTAAGAAGAGGTGGTCAGCAAAGGGTCACCTGATACTAACAGTATGGTTCACCTTCCCTGCTTTCTGGCAGAGTGGCTCCTTTTTTACCTATAAGGACACTGTAGTACTTAGATTTATTTTGAAACTTTTGTTTTATAATACAATGACCTCCACGCTCTGTGACTCACCATATAAATTCCTTTTATTCCCTAACTAGGACCTGAATTAATCAGTACCTAGTGGCTTGCATGTACCAACTTCCCTCCTAGCTGTGCTTTTTTGCTCTTTCAGTCCCATTACCCAGCATGGCATTTGCCCTCTTCTCTCACTATTCCAGTTCTGCCTTTTTCTTTCCCTAGCTTATTTCATCTCTTGCTTTTTTAGCATTTCCGTTTCTGTTCTTCTAAATTACTGTTCACACTTCTAAGCTTTTATCTTAAAATTTGTCATTCAGTTTGTTTTCTCTCTTACTTTGATTTCTCAGTTATTCCCTATGCTAGTGGAGCTCACAAGTGTCATAACCTAACACCTCAAAACTTTTTTTTTTTTTTTTTTTTTTTTGGAGGCAGAATTTCACTGTCACCTGGGTAGAGTGCCATGGCATTATCATAGCTCATAGCAACCTCAAACTCTGGGCTCAAGCAAACTTCTTCTTTCAGCCTCCTGAGTAGCTGGGATTACAGGCACCCTCTATAATACCTGGCTAGTTTTTGTGGGTTTTTTTTTTTTTTTTTTTTAATAATCTAGACAAGAGCTCAGCCTGGTCTTGTACTCATGAGCTCAAGTGATCCACTCGCCTCAGCCTCCCAGAGTACTAGGATTATAGATGTGAGCCGCCACACCTGGCCCTGACTTTTTTTTTTTAAATCTCAATCTGATGTGTAATAAGGAATCAAGAAATTATCTATCACTTCAGTGTAAAATAATCCCTCTACCTCTAACTTATTATGACTTTATTACACTGAAAATTTTTTTTTTTGACACTGAAAGAAAATTTTTTTTTTTTTTTTTGAGACAGTGTCTCACTTTGTCTCACTCCGTAGAGTGCTATGGCATCACAGCAACCTCTACCTTTAGGGCTTAAGCGATTCTCTTGCCTCAGCCTCCCAAGTAGCTGGGACTATAGGCGCCTGCCACAACACCCAGCTATTTTTTTGTTGCAGTTGTCGTTGTTGTTTAGCAGGCCTGGGCCAGGTTCGAACCCACCTGAATTGGTGTACGTGGCTGGCGCCCTACCCACTAAGCTCTGGGCACTGCTCAACACTGAAATTTTTAAGAGTCCAGGTCAGTTATCTTGTAAAATGTCTTTGATTCGTGTGATTGTAACTTCAGTGATAAAATTGAGTTTGAATACAGGACATGGGAGAGGACTCAAGAAAACTGATACATAAGTATTGTTACATGCTTCTCACAGCATTGCAGTGGAAGGCACATGGGTATTTGTTTAGGTATAGTGATATTATTAATAACTTTGATTCTTGATTCTTTGATGTCTTGAGAGATCTCTATTCTAAAAGATACCTTTCTTCTTTTGTAATTAATAAGTTGATTATATCTTTGAAAGTATGGGGAAGTGAGTATAATTTGAAAGTAAATAGAATGAACTGGTATTAATTCCAATAATGAAACAAATTGATCCTAACAAATGATATATTTGATTTGGAACTTACTATATGCAAATTTTTATTTCTCTAAAATATAATTGAGATGAGATTATTTATTACATAGAAAAGATTTTACAAGAGTATTCATCGAAAGTTCTGGCATATTTAAAATATATTTGATGTGTCTTGTTTGGAAGAAAAAATATGTAGATTCTCTGCGCATTACACTGTAAATACAAAATCATATGTCACTGACAGTTTCCAGTATTGCTTGGGCTTTAGCAGTATCAGTTCTCGTTTTGTAATACACAAAAGTGATAGTTCTCAGATTACTCAAAAGACATTAACTTTAGAACAAGTCAAACCTTTTCTCTTTGCACTTGGAAAAATCAATTAAAAGTAAATATATCTGATCTTTTTGCTATCTATAATCTAAAATTTAAGTAAAATGGACAAAAAAGTAATTACAGTCTCTACATGAGAGTGAGATCCACCACCCAGTCTTAATAGCATCTTCAGTTGTATTGAAAATAAATGCATATATCACATTACTTGCAACAACCCCTGCTTCTTAGAGCCAGTATAGTTTCATGGCAGTTCTTTGCCACTGGAGAACCTTTACTATGAGCCTCGCTCTCTCCCCCATTGCGTTCTATATGTAAAGTACGTTTAATTTATATACTGTGATTTGTGGTTGTGTTGCCTTCCCCCCCCAAGAAATACAGTGTACATATTACTTTGTGAATGTCATGTGTTACATGTTTTATTCCATTTTTTTCTTAGGCTATGGGGTGAGCCTGTTAATCTCCGTGAACAACACGATGCTTTAGAATTTTTTAATTCATTAGTAGATAGTTTAGATGAAGCTTTAAAAGCTTTAGGACATCCAGCTATGCTAAGTAAAGTCTTAGGAGGTTCCTTTGCTGATCAGAAGATTTGCCAAGGCTGTCCACATAGGTAAGTGCTAATTAAATGTCCAAAGTAGGCTTGGCACCTGTGGCTCAACGGGCTAAGACGCCAGCCACGTATACCTGAGCTGGCGGGTTCAAATCCAGCCCAGGCCTGCCAAACAACAATGACGGCTGCAACCAAAAAATGGCTAGGCATTGTGGCGGGTGCCTATATTCCCAGCTACTTGGGAGGCAGAGGCGGGAGACTCACTTGAGCCCAGGAATTGGAGGTTGCTGTGAGCTGTGTTGCCACAGCACTCTATCCAGGGTGACAGCTAGAGGCTCTGTCTCAAAAAAAAAAAAAAAAAGTCCAGTGTGTATGCTGTGCTATAAATATACTAACAAAAATTACATTTTTAGCAGTATTTATGTACGAAAGTAGAGTATGCCACTGATTACTAAATACCTGAAGCAGAATTGGTTATGGACTGTGCATGCCTTACTACTATAGGGTTGTTTTTTGTTTTTATCTAATAACTTGGTTTCTTTTACTCTGCCTAATCTCTTAATATTTCATACTCTTCCATTCTTTTACATATCTTTATTCCTGGGGGGGAAATAAAATGGCATTTTGTATATAGCTACAGTTACTTAAAAATTAGCCCTTCATCTTAGAATGTGAGTAATTATAATTTTGTAAATAAATACATTAAGTTTAGAAGGTGACAGAGCTAGAGTAATATTTCCATGCGAATGAATACTGGCTTTTAGAATAGCATCAGTATTGTTGTCATCCTTAACGTATGTTTGCACATAAAACATTTATAGGCTCAGTGCCTGTAGCTCAGCAGCTAGGGTGCCAGCCACATACACTGGAGCTGGCAGGTTCAAATCCAGCCCAGGCCTACCAAAGAACAAGGACAACTCCAACTAAATAATAGCTGGGTGTTGTGGTGGACACCTGTAGTCCCAGCTACTTGGGAGGCTGAGGCAAGACAATCGCTTGAGTTCAAGAGTTGGAGGTTGCTGTGAGCTGTAATGCCATGGCACTCTACCAAGGGCAACATAATGAGACTCTGCCTCAAAAAAAAAAAGAAATAGCTAAATAATCAGTTCATCACTGGGAAACACACATTTATGCCTATCAACATGGAAGTTTTACCTTGACTTGTTTTGGTACTTTATCAATTAATGTTGGTTTGCAATCCCTTCTCTCCAGTCTCTCACATTAAGTTAGTATTGTTTACAAGCCAAACTGCCTTAAATACAGTCATGGGTTTGAGTATGTATGTGGTTGGTAGAGGTACTTGTTTTTGATAATCAGGAAATGATTAGGGGAGACATAATACTATATAAATGAGAAATTTGTCAGGTTATAATCTTACCCCTAATTGAAAATTAGTACATGTATACTTGTTCACTTGGCCTTGGCAACTTTTGGTCCTTTTGGAGGACTTTTTATATTAGGTAAATAATAGAATAAAATTTTAACCTCTTGTTTAATTACTGATAAAATAGCCAACTTACTTATTGGTCATCTGTGTCAGTTCTTCACAGTTTCTTTTAGGTGGTTTTCCAAATTACTTAGAAATTACTGGCAGGTGAAAATGTCAAGAGATTATGGTCTTTGCAGTCATTTTAGTTTATCATCAACAACTAACCTAGTCTTATTTTTGTTATGTGCCATAAAGTTACATCCAGAGCCCCAAATTTGTCTATTATAGAGCATTATTTGTCCAGAACAGGGTCAACAAACTCTAGAGCTAATTACATTTTTGTAAATTTTATTGAAACATGCCCATATGTTTGTGTATGTCTGGCTCCTTTTACCACAACAGTAGAATTGAGTAAAATGGTCCCTGGCTTAACAATGGTTCAACTTAAAATTTTTATTTTTTCTGGTGGTAAAAAAGCAATACACGTTCATTAGAAACCTTACTTCAAATACACATACATTCTGTTTTTCCTTTCCAAAATACTGTATTCAGTAAATTACATGAGATAGTCAACACTCAAGTCTTTTGGCTTTTGTATTAGACGTTCTTGTCTTAACTGTAGGGTAATCTAAGTGTTCTGATCATGTTTAAAGTAGGCTAGGCTAAGCTATGATGTTCAGTACATTATCACTATTTTCACTTTATAATAAGATTATCAGATGTAACCCCATTGTAAATCAGAGCATCTATAGTTGCCACAGAGACCCATGAAACCCAAATTGTTTACTGTTTGACACTTCACAAAATAACTTTGCTGATCTCTAGTCTTTGAATATCCAACTCTTAAGTAGAGCTAAGATCTAACTTCTTTTTTTCTCTCTTCGGGCTGCGCTGGCTGTTCACATTATACAGTCGCAATTTGCTTAATACCTGTTTCATATCATTTACAAATGCCTTTGTGTGGATATCTTTTTTCCTACCTAAATTTTAAATGCTTTAAATGAGAGACCATTTCAAACACCATTTCACAGTGGAAGGTACTTCTCAGTATATTTGTTAAATGAGTGAATGCAATGGTTGAAGGTGTATTTCCTACATTCCATGTTCTGAATTTATGAATATATCTCAGAAATATGAAAATTCCTGTAGTAAAAATTACCATAATCTCGGATTCTGGCTCCTAGTCATATTGCTTATGGCTTCATTTGTGCTTCATTTGTGTATTCAAACTTATGCTTTAGTAAGGTTTCTGTTACAGAAAGGAAAAAACCTTAAAATTTCAAAGCCAGGCTCAGCACCTGTGGCTCAATGGGCTAAGGCCCCAGCCACGTACACCTGAGCTGGCGGGCGCCTGTAGTCCCAGCTACTTGGGAGGCAGAGGCAAGAGACTCACTTGAGCCCTGGAATTGGAGGTTGCTGTGAGCTGTGATGTCACAGCACTCTATCCAGGGTGACATCTTGAGGCTCTGTCTCAAAAAAAAAAAAATTTCAAAGCCAAGCGCAGTGGCTCATGCCTATAATCCTAGCACACTGGGAGACCGAGGCAGATGGATTGCTTGAGATCACGAGTTTGAGACCAGCCTGAGCCCAAGCAAGATCTTGTCTCTAAAAATAGCAGGTGTTGTGGCTGGCGCCTGTAGTCCCAGCTACCTGGGAGGCTGAGGCAAGAGAATTGCTTAAGCCCAAGAGTTTGAGGTTGCTGTGAGTTGTGACGCCATGGCATTCTACCCAGGGCAACAGCTTGAGACTCTGTCTCTAAATAAATAAAATAAAATAAAATTTCAGCCCATTAATAGTTTAAAATATCCTTTTCAGAACTTAATAACTTTATGATTTGGCTTTGGCATGAATTACTATTCAAACAGGTAACACTGGCAGCAGCAGCATGGTGCAAAGAGTTTAAGCTGTGAGCCCAGACACACCCATCTTTAAAATACTTTTCTTTCTTTTTTTTGGAGACAGAGTCTCACTTTATTGCCCTTGGTGGAGTGCAGTGGCGTCACAGCTCACAGCAACCTCCAACTCTTGGGCTCAAGCGATTCTCTTGCCTCAGCCTTCTAAGTAGCTGGGACTACAGGCACCCATCACAATGTCTGATTATTTTTAGAGATGAGGTCTGGCTCAGGCTGGTCTCGAACCCCTGAGTTCAGGTGATCTGCCCGCCTCAGCCTCCCAGAGTGCTAGTATTACAGGTGTGAGCCACTGTGCCAAGCCCTAAAATACCATTTTGCCTAATGATCTTAACTAAGCTAACTATCATTCATTGGTAACATTAACATTCTATGGCTTATAGATTTCATATTATATAGCAAATGTAGTTTTTATTAAGTCTATAACTTAATTAAATGTTTATAAAACTGAGGAATAAATCCTTTATCTTTCTTAAATAATAACTTTAGGTATGAATGTGAAGAATCTTTTACAACTCTAAATGTAGACATTAGAAACCACCAAAATCTTCTTGATTCCTTGGAACAGTATGTCAAAGGAGATTTACTAGAAGGTGCAAATGCGTATCATTGTGAAAAATGCAATAAAAAGGTATGGTTTACCCAGTTTTATTTAAAATATGATTGCATTTAATGGATTTGGAAAAAATTGGTTGATTTTTGTTCATTCTGTTTTTATTCTCTTCCCTACTTTGATTTGGGAGGTTTGTGGGGGTTGTTTTGTTTTGTCTTGTTTGAGACATAGTTTTACTCTGTGGCCCAAGCCAGAGTGCCCTGGCATAAGGCTTGCTCACCATAAGGCTTGCTCACAGCAACCTGAAACTCCTGAGTTCAAGCGGTCCTCCTGCCTCAGCCTCCCAAGTAGCTGGGAGTATACTCCACAATGCCTGGCTAACTTTTCTATTATTTGGTAGAGACTGACTCTTGCTCTTCCTTAGTCTGGTCTCTGAACTCTTAAGCTCAAGGGATCCTCCTGCCTTGGCCTCCCAGAGTGCTGGGATTACAGGTGTGAGCTGCCTTTCTCAGCCTCTTCCCTATTTTATTTATAGTGGTAGAAAGGTAGTCCAGGCAATAAAACTAACTTAAAACTTCGTTAGGGAAATAAGTTTAAAAAGTAATTCCAGAGGGATAGGGAAAACAGATGAAATGAGTGATTTTAAAAGCCATAATGGCTTGATATTCTCTTATTTAAGGTTACTGTAAAGATTATTATTACTTCTTTAGTACACATACTTAGTATATTACCTATCATCTAATTGCTTAGTGAATATTAACTACTTTCATTGTTACTATATTTTTTCAGTTTTTGTGCAGCTAACCATCTTCATTGGAATGACAGTAAACATCACACAAAGTAGTAAGGGCTAGGTAGTAATGATAGTGTTGAACCCCGGGATAAAATTTGCCATAATGGCATAGGCTGTTTTTGTATAATTAGTTTTAGTTAACATTTAAGTCACCTGTGACAGAATTGCTTTGAGTATGTTCATTATTATTTATTTTCACTTAAAAATACAGATAAGACTTGAGAGAGTGTAATAGTATCATTTCGCCTGTGGCTCAATGGGCTAAGGCGCCAGTCACGTACACCTAAGCTGGCGGGTTCGAATCCAGCCCAGGCCCACCAAACAACAGTGATGGCTGCAACCAAAAAATGGCCAGGCATTGTGGCCGGTGCCTGTGGTCCCAGCTACTTGGAAGGCAGAGGCAGGAGACTCACTTGAGCCCAGGAATTGGAGGTTGCTGTGAGCTGTGATGCCACGGCACTCTATCCAGGGTGACAGCTTGAGTCTCTGTCTTAAAAAAAAGAAAGAAAAAGGCTTGGCGGCTAGGGCGCCAGCCACATACACCAAACCTGGCGGTTTCAAACCCAGGCTGGGCCTGCCAAACAATGACAACTTCAACCAACAAAATAGTCAGGCATTATGGCAGGTTCCTGTACTCCTAGCTACTTGGGAGGCTGAGGCAAGAGAATTGCTTAAGCCCGAGTTTGAGGTTAATGTGAGCTGTGACGCCACGGGGCGACATAGTGAGACTGTGTCTCAAAAAAAAAAAAAAAAAAAAAATATATATATATATATATATATATGTATATGTATATATGTATATATATAAATAAGTTTGCTTATAGGGCCAGTGCACAACGGCTCATGCCTATAATCCCAGCACTTTTGGAGGCTAAGATGGGAGGATCTCTTGAGACCAGGAGTTTGAGACCAGACTGGGCAACATAATGAGACTCTTACCTCTACTCTCAACTTGTCAGGACACCATGGCTCATGCTTGTCATTTCAGCCTGAGTGACAGGCTATTTCTTTTTTTCAAAAAAAGAGAGAGATAGGGGTTTTTTTATTATGTTTTTTGTTTGCTTTTTTTGCAGTGAATTATAAGAAAACACTCAGTAACTTCTTCTGTTTTAGGTTGATACTGTAAAGCGCTTGCTGATTAAAAAATTACCTCCAGTTCTCGCTATCCAATTAAAACGATTTGACTATGACTGGGAAAGGGAATGTGCCATCAAGTTCAATGATTATTTTGAATTTCCTCGAGAGCTGGACATGGAACCTTACACGGCTGCAGGGGTTGCAAAGCTAGAAAGAGATAATGTAAACCCAGAGAGTCAGTTGATACAACAGAATGATCAGTCTGAAAGTGAAACAACAGGAAGCACAAAATACAGACTTGTGGGCGTCCTTGTACACAGCGGTCAAGCAAGTGGAGGACATTATTATTCTTATATCATTCAAAGGAATGGTGGAGATGGTGAGAGAAATCGCTGGTATAAATTTGATGATGGAGATGTAACCGAGTGTAAAATGGATGATGATGAAGAAATGAAAAACCAGTGTTTTGGTGGAGAGTACATGGGAGAAGTATTTGATCACATGATGAAGCGCATGTCATACAGACGCCAGAAAAGGTGGTGGAATGCTTACATACTGTTTTACGAACGAATGGACACAATAAGCCAAGAGGATGAATTGATAAGATACATATCAGAGCTTACTATCACCACAAGACCCCATCAAATTATTATGCCATCAGCCATTGAGAGAAGTGTACGGAAGCAGAATGTACAATTCATGCATAACCGAATGCAATACAGTTTGGAGTATTTTCAGTTTATGAAAAAACTGCTTACATGTAATAGTGTTTACTTAAACCCTCCTCAAGGTAAGTATTAAGTATTTAGCTTTTTAGTATTAAAGAATAATTTTTACAGGATTTCTTCCTAGGCATCAACATTTTTTTTTATTACATATTAATGTGAGGGCATAAACAACTAGGTTACAGTGTTTGTATTTGTTAGGTAGAGTCCCTCTTCTAGTTGTGTCCTGCACCCAAGAGGTGTGCCATATACCCTTACATTGTACCCATTAAGTGGGAACATACCAGTCCTTCACCTTCCTCCCCTCCTCCCAACTTGGAATTGAGTTTTTCTGTTATGTGGGCACGGATTAAATAGTCTACTGGCTTCATAACTAGTATCGAGTACATTGGATACTTGCTTTTCCATTCTTGGGCATAACCATGTTTTATTTTTTTAAGCTTTTAGGCTTTGCTTTTTTCCTTGAGACAGTCTTACTGTTGCCCTCAGTAGAGTACTGTGGTGTCACAGCTCACAACGATCTCTAACTCCTGGGCCCAAGAAATTCTTTTGCCTCAGCCTCCTAAATAGCTGGGACTACAGGCGCCCGCCACAATGCCCGGCCATTTTTTTGTTGCAGTTGTCATTGTTTAGCTGGCCTGGGCTGGCTGTCACCCTTGGTGTATGTGGCTGGCACCATAACCACTGTGCTATGGGCACCAAGCCATCACCATGTTTTAAGTTGTTAATAATTTTCACTTTAAATGGATCTAAATTTTTGCTTTTAATTATTTTCAAGTCAAATTAAAAATGACTATTACGAGAGTCTTTTATTTGCTTTAGCAGTTTGTTTTTTAATTCATTAGTTTGAAATGTGTTTTTAAAATCAGTCGTAACAGGCAGCACCTGTGGCTCAAGGAAGTAGCGCCCCAGCCCCATATACCGGAGGTGGTGGATTCAAACCTGGCCCCGGCCAAAAACTGCGAAAAAAAAAAAATCAGTAGTAACAATTAAGTAACTTGAGACGACTTCTCAAAATTAGTAGAAATGCAGACTTGTTTGAAAATAGAAATTTGATTTTTTTTCTTTTAATATCTACATTTTGTTTATAGGACAAGATCACCTGTTGCCTGAAGCAGAAGAAATCACTATGATTAGTATTCAGCTTGCTGCTAGGTTCCTCTTTACTACAGGATTTCACACAAAGAAAATAGTCCGTGGCTCTGCCAGTGATTGGTACGTTGCTTTGGATTTTCGTTCCTTACTAATACTTGGTTTGGTTCTTTAATAGACGGCTTTATTTTTTCTAAACCATGAGAACCTTGTTTCAAATTTGGAATACAGATTATAACAAAACTCTTAGAAGTAAGCTATTAATGAGAGAAATTAATATTAAAATAGTGACTTAGTTTAAATGTGGCCTTTATTCCAAATCCACTTTCCACTTCTGTTACTTTGTATCCTGTCTTCAGCATCCCTATACCAAAGACAATGAGACTGAAAGTCTAGCTGTGTAATTATGAAATGATTAGCCCTGGATTGAATTATGACATAATTCAAAGAGTAAAAAATTAAAATGATTTTAAGTTTCTAATTCTAAAAATATAGAGGACATTATGTTTGATTCAACAATTTTTACTTATCTAGAAGATGTCAAGATAGGGGAAGGGGAAGTACATTGTCATTGAATGAAAGAAGAGTTTGGTAATGAATTTTTAGAACCACTCAAGTTTTCACCTATTTTGTAACTGTGAGAATAAACCAAGTCATAGTATTTATCTCTCATTTTAATGGTAGTACTAGAAGCAAAGATTGCTTCTAGTAAAAGAAAGTTTTTGTTCTTTTTTGGCTCATAGACACTCATGTACTATAGGAAACAAGTTACTGAATTGAAATTTATAGATTTTTTTTTCTGTTTTAGGTATGATGCATTGTGTATTCTCCTTCGTCACAGCAAGAATGTACGTTTTTGGTTTGCTCATAACGTCCTTTTCAATGTCTCAAATCGCTTCTCTGAATACCTTTTGGAGTGCCCTAGTGCAGAAGTGAGGGGTGCATTTGCAAAACTTATAGTTTTTATTGCACATTTTTCCTTGCAAGATGGACCATGTCCTTCTCCTTTTGCATCTCCTGGGCCTTCTAGTCAGGTAATTGTATGGCTTTCATTTAATGATTAAATGCTTAAAAATAACTTGTTTTCTAAAAGTTGAAGTCACAAACATATATGTATTTGTTTGATATTTACCTAACACACGCCTCAGACAATCTAATGTCTGTGAGTTCCATTAAAATTACCACATAGCGGCTCAGCACCTGTGGCTCAAGCGGCTAAGGTGCCAGCCACGTACACCTGAGATGGCGGGTTCGAATCCAGCCTGGGCCCGCCAAACAACAATGATGGCTGCAACCAAAAAATAGCTGGGCGTTATGGCAGGCGCCTGTAGTCCCAGCGACTTGGGAGGCAGAGGCAGGAGAATCGCTTGAGCCCAGGAGCTGGAGGTTGCTGTGGGTGGTGATGCCACGGCACTCTACCCAGGGCGACAGCTTGAGGCTCTGTCTCAAAAAAAACAAAAAAAAATATACATGATGTTAAGTAAAATCCCCATTCCTTCCCCTTCCTTCTGTCCCCAGAAAGACAAATATAACAGATAAAAACCCAGGATATTTGAATGTCAAACAGCAGTTATTGCAAATATGAAATTTTAATAGCATGGGAAATTGTGAAATAATTTGTATTTTGTATTTAATAGCATGGAAAATTTTAAAATAATTTGTATCTTTGAAAAGATAATATAAAAATATGCTTATATTTATGTAAGCTATATAGAAAGAACACAAGAGAAAACATGACTTGAGGTAGAGGAATTATTGGAGTTTTTAATTTGTTTAGCTTTTGGATTTTATTTTGTATTGTTTTATTTTGTATTATTATTTGTATTATTTGTATTTGTATTATTATTTATTGTATTATTATTTTTTTTTTTTGCAGTCTTACTTTGTTACTTGGTAGAGTGTTGTGGTATCATAGCTCACAGCAACCTCAAACTCTTGGGTGCAAGCGATACTTGCCTCAGCCTCCCAAGTAGCTGGGACTACAGGCACCTGCCACAATGCTGAGCTAGTTTTTTTTAAGAGACAGAGGCTGGTCTTGAACTCCTGTGCTCAGCAATCCACCTTCCTTGGCCTCCCAGAGTACTAGGATTACAGGCATGAGCCACTGTGCCTGTGCCCTAATTTTTAAAGATAGAGAAAGAAATTTAAAGTCCAGTATATTTTATCAGATAAACCATCATTTGCTTTATATTGTAATGTGTTGATATTCATTTTACTAAATTGGTTGGGTTCTGGATGTCAAGCCTGGAACATGTATTATAGCTGAATGTCTAAAATTGCTTTTAAAAGCCAGGTCTCGGTTCACTTAGTTTCTTTACCTTAGATAGGCTTGCCAGGGTTTTGCTTTATTTTTTAAGTGTTATATGGCACCATTCAGAAATGGTTCTCAGTGAACATTGTTATTACTCTTAGAAAGTTTTCTCCATGTAGTAGGTGACTTAATTGAAAGATTTAACAACAATAAATACTTTATTTTCAGGAAAGAACTGGAAAAACTACGAAAAGATTTAGAAGAAGAGAAGGCAATGAGAAGTAATTTAGAGGTAATTAATTTTTTCCACTGTAGAGATTTTAGAGTAAATTGTGCATGTTTTTGCAACGTGACTGGGTGGTTGGTTCCAGTATAAATTAAGCTGTCCTACCACTGTTGGATACTCCTTTCTGGTTCATAGCCATTTAATTAATCTCTTGTTAACTCCCTGTCACATTCCATTCATTTATGCAGTAAGTATTTTTTGAGCATTAACTTTTTTAGGCAGTATTTGAATCACCAGGGATACATTCATAACAAATATGATTTTTGCCTCCTAAGGGACTTTAGTTCTTCCTTGAGCTATACATGCTTACCTTGGAAATTTTACAGATTCAATTTGAGACCACTAAAGTAAAGTGAAGGTCACAATAAACAAGTCACAAGATTATTTTGGTTTCCCACGGATACAAAAGTTATGTTTATAGTATAAAGTTGTCTATTAAGAGTGCAGTAGCATTATGTCTTAATAAAGGACAATGTACTACATGCCTTAATATAAAAATATTTTATTGGTAAAATATGCTAACAATCATGAGCCTTCAGCAAGGTGTAATCTTTTTGCTGGTGGAGGTCTTGCCTCAGCACTGATGACTGCTTACAGGTGATTGCTAAAAGGTGTGGGGGCTGTGGTAATTTCTCAAAAATAAGACAGTGGTGAAGTTTGCACATTAATTGACTCTTCATGAAAGTTTTCTCTCTATATGTGGTGCCATCTATATATTTGATAGCCTTTTACCCAGAGTTAGAACTTCTTTCAAAATTGGAGTCAGTCCTCGAACCCTCCTGTTGCTTTGTCAACTAAGTTTATGGAATATTCAGAATCCTTTGTCGTCATTTCATTTGTATTCACAACATCTTTACCAGACGTAGATTCTATCTCAAGAAGCTGCTTTCTTTGCTAATCCTTAAGAAACAACTTCTCATCAGTTTAAGTTTGATCATGAGGTTGCAACAGTACAGTCAGATCCTCAGGTCAGGTTCCAAGTCTTCATAGTTTAATTAATGAACTACTTGTCAGAAGTTAGCCAAAGCATGTACTGATTTGTGCATTGTTGTGCCCATCAGGGGAGGGCAAGACTTTAGATATTTCTGCATGCTGTGAAAGGTCAAAGATGATCAAAATATTATAGGATTGGGAAGAGAATCAATACAAGAACTCCAATATAAGTTGTGCACCACTTGCAAGTGTGGAAATATTGGCATGGTATTTAATGTCTTTGAGCATCAACTTAGCCATTTGTAATATGTCAGATTTGAATACTCTGTGTGGTTATTGTGAAAATTGATCAACTAATTTCCTTCTTTAAGTTCCTGAAGTTATGAATTTCATTTAGGTGAAGGATGCCTTCTGTGTAAAGGTGGAAATAGACAGAAGGCGTTGACTGAATCTTAGATGTATTCCTGGACTTTAAAGAGAATTTGATTTAGTACATATTGTTTACAGATAAGGAAATTGAAATTACGTGACTTTTCAATATCGCATAAGTAATTACTTAAAAACATTATACTAAATGAGTCCCTTCTTTATTCTTTTTACTATTCTGTAATGTTCTTTTTTGCTTAATTACAGATTCATGTACATTTCTTTTTTTTTTTGTAGAGACAGAGTCTCACTCTCTCGCCCTCCATAGAGTGCTGTGGAGTCACAGCTCACAGCAACCTCCACCTCTTAGGCTTGAGCGATTCTCTTGCCTCAGCCTCCCAGGTAGCTGGGATTACAGGCGCCCG
>CAUYRH010157865.1:0-17491 GCA_963574655.1 Perodicticus potto | reverse complement strand
TTGGGAATCTAGTTTTTAAAAGAGGAGGTCCAACAGTGAAAAATTGAGGCTGACGGTGAGAAGGCAATTCTTGGTGTCTGAGGGGTAAACACAAAGCTGAGTACAAAGTGCGAAGTGACAAGATGTAGCACCCGAGAGACTAGCAGGTCCGTGTCAGCCCAGCAGAGAAGGCCAGCAGCAGGCAGGGTTGCATCCAAAGGTGTTTCTTAGTATTTATCAGATCTTTACATCTTTACATCAGAGCTCCTGTGCAGAATCATAACACTAATAGTTTATTTTGAAAATCTTTGTAGATCAATAAACAATGATAAAAGAACTTCCCTCTTTATCATATATGAAAACTATTAGCACATTGACCTTTTAAAATGGCAAAATATTTTCACTTAAATCACCAAACCACAGTTAAATTAGTAGGTTCTGTCCCCATAATTTGAAGATAAAATATGCTACTCTCTCTCTTTTTTTGTATGCTACAACTCTAATTCTTGCTTTGCATTAGGAGCATTCAATAACCAGAGCAAGATCCTCTATAAACAGAAGTTGGGGACAGGCAATTATGTAACAAGTGGTCTACCATCACCCCTCGTCCTTTCATCACCTACACTGGTAAAGCACTATTCTAGATATACCATTTAAGTTATTTTTATTAAACTATATGCAAAATTCTAATCAAGCACAAAAATATTTCCTGGTATCATAAAACTCACTACTTCACCAAATGTGTAAAAAATATTAAATAGTACTAAAATGTGCCAGGTAACATTATTCCCAACTACTTCCTGATTTACCAACTTCAGCAATTCATAATGGGGTTCAATTATCTAACCCAAATTCAAACTTAAACCATTTTAAATAATTTCCCACAGGCTTAACAGAAAACAAAATACTCATCATAAAACTTGCTACATCACTCAACAGCAATCACATCAAACGAGCATAATCACCAAAGTATAAAAGGGTCTATGTGTTTCCACTAGATTCTTCATGCTATTTGGAACTGCATAGCTCAGGCCTCCTTCTAAAAAAAAAAAAAAAAAATTAATCCTTTCAGGCTGTCCAGGGTGAAAGGCACTTGACTATGACATCCTGAGACCTAGAATCAAGCGTATCCCACCTATTTGTCCTTTTGTTTCTACGCGCCCCTAAGGAAATCCAACGTTTCTTCCTTTACAAAATGCCATCTACCTTCCATGTACTATAGGCCCAGCATGTATTAAAGTGTCTGGTAAGCAGTGAAACACAGCATCCATGTGATTCGCTTTATTGTATGCATTACATAATGCCGTACGGAGGCTTAAGTTTCTGAAAAGCCATGATCTCATGTAGCTTTTCTCTCTGTTTTCTCTTCCACATGTATGTCACCACTGTCTTTGTACTTTATTTTTAAATCTCAAAGGGGTAACATGCATCTGTCTAAAGCCTAGGTACCGAAACTACTGAATTAGCACGAATTCTGCCATTTTCACTTTTAAGATTTATTTAGATACTTTATTATAAATTAAATTGAGCCAGGCGCAGTGGCTCATGCCTACAATCCTAGCACTCTGGGAGGCAATGGACTGCCCTGAGCTCACAGGTTCAAGACCAGCCTGAGCAAGAGCAAGACCCTGTCCCTAAAAGTAGCCGGGCATTATGGCGGGCACCTGTAGTTCCAGCTACTTGGAAGGCTAAGGCAAGAGAACCGCTTGAGCCTGAGAGTTTGAAGTTGCTGTGAGCTATGATGCCACTGCACTCTACTGAGGGAGACACAGTAAGACTCTGTCTCCAAAAACCAAAAAATTATAAATTAAATTGGTAACATTCCGGAAGCAGTTAGGAATAACGTAGTATGGCACCTGTTCACAGCATGTGATATTTTTACAAACTTGATAAAATAGTGAGTTATATATGTGATTTCATATTTAGCTAAATACGAGTCTAATTTTTTAATGAGTCTAATTTCTCAGTGAAACCCAACAATTAAGTAATTACCAAACTGGTGCTGTGAAAGAACCAATAAGTATGTTTATACATACATACCTTTTTATCCCCAATGAATTTATTTTCTGGATAAAGGGGCAAGGCATAAATTAGTAATCTCACATTCTACTTT
Organism: Perodicticus potto; assembly: GCA_963574655.1. Classification (NCBI taxonomy): domain Eukaryota; kingdom Metazoa; phylum Chordata; class Mammalia; order Primates; family Lorisidae; genus Perodicticus; species Perodicticus potto. The sequence goes on along the minus strand of CAUYRH010157865.1, from coordinate 15,399 downwards.
GTGGAGAAAGAAGGATCCCCTCTGATGGCTCCACGTGGAAGTTCCTAACACCAAACACACAGGCTCACTCACCCTGCACTCTCCGCTCCTTCTCCTATTACCCGAGCAGCTGTGCTCTTCCGAGCACAGGCCCATTCCTCCCAGTTAGACGCCACGTCTCTCCCTTTCAGGTCTCTTGCTCCATCAATCTCGCTTTATTCTCTTTTCTCTACAGTCCTTATTAGCCCACCTCTCGATTGGAACCTTCCCTTCTTTTACACACTCAAGTCTCTGACATTTGATTTAAAAAAAAAAAAAAAGGGTAGACAAATACCACCTGGTCTGGAGGAGTGTGATGAAAGAAAGCTGGCCAGGGGCTGCTACGGTCAGGTGTGTGATTGGAAAGTCACTCCACTGCACGAAGGACAGGAGGAAGAAGCCAGTGCAAAAATCCAGCCCAGCCACATGCTCTTGCAAAAAGGCACCTCTTATTAATCTGCAGAGGCACCGTATGGGCTGGGGTGGCCCCAGGAACAAAAGCCATTTAGGCAAACCAGCAACCCACAAGTTATCTAGGACACCTTCTTCCTCTGTGTCTCCCCACATCTGTCATCAAATCTTATTTATTTTACCTGCTAAAACCTTTCTCAGCCCCACCCACGTGTGTTTATTCCCAGACCACCACACCAACTCTCACCTGCACTGTCTAACACTCTCACCCTCTCCAGGCCCCTCCAATCCAAGTGTGTGGTGCAGCCAGAGTGGACGCCTCCCACTGCTCTTGGGTACAGACCAAGCTCACAGCGCCGTCACAGAGCTTTCGGGAAGGAACACCCAGCCCAACTTACTTCCCTCAGGCAAGTCAGTCCTCCTTCATCTCCCGAACTAAATCAAAAACCTCTATGACCCCCCCCCCATGACACCATACACTGCAACTGTTTTCCCCAATCATTATGCTTGCACTTTCACAGGTCTGTACGATTAATGTCCACCTATCCCACTAGCCTCTGGCACGCACTACAACTCTGTTCACCTATGTACAATGTCCAGCCCACAGATGCTCACAAATACCTTTTTTGGATCAATGAATTCTACAGCCAATACCTGAGGAAGGGAGAGATAAAATACACAACACCAGCAAACACTGAGGAAATTCAAAGAAGGAAAATTCTCTGCGAGAAGGTTTAATAAGAGAGGTCTTTAAAAGGGGGAGGGTGTCAGGGAGAAAGTTCTAAGACTAAGCACAACTCAGAGAACAGCACTGGTGGAGCTGGGCTGCTGGGGCGGACCGAGAGAACTGGGACGGACAGAGGACGCAGCAGAGGGTCCCAGGAGCTGGGACCTGGTGAAACTGAGATTCGTGTGGCAGGTAGGAGTTACAAGCTGTTTCAGAGACGCAGCAGAACAGGCCACGCTCAATAACTGTCCCATACAGGGAAGGAGAGTATTTTAGGAGATTAAAATCCAAAGCTGCTGCCCAAGATGATGCCAGGATGGGAGGACTGTCTGTTGCTGGGACAGCCCCTCCAGAAAGAGGTGCAACAATTCCATGGTTCAGTCTATACTCACAGACAGACAGGAAGGTAACAGTAATTTTTTGATGCAACTAAACTAATGAGAGCTTTGTGGTTCCAGTTACTAAAGCATCATGAATTTGCTCCCCCCACCCCCGCTTTGGTGGGGTTGGGGGGCGGGGAAAATAAAACAGAGATTATTATCTCAATTGACAGAGTTTCAATCAAGAAGCATTTCAAGAATTTATCCTAAGACAGTTTCTAAATTTTAAGTACTATAACAGGAAAAATGAAAAGACAAACAACCTTCTGTTTTTGTTTTCTTCGGCTGCTTCCTACTCATAACCCCACCCTGACCAAAGAGAAGAGGAGGAAGTGACAAATCCTACCCTGTCCCCCCTTCCACGTCACTGAGCATTTTATAGGAGAACGCAGAGATGTGGGGTTGCTGCGTGATGGGTGTGGGGTTCATCTTTCAGGAGTTACTGAGACAGACAGTGGTGGTAGATGTATAACATGATGAATGCATTTAATACCATTGATTTATACACTTTAGAATAGTTAAGAGGGTGTATTTTGTGTTATGTGTATTTCATCACAATAAAAAATTAAATTGGGGGGGCGGGGGGAGGAAAGCACACTCGCTGTGGAAGATGGCACGGTCACATCCCCCTGGAGCAGTCCTCCCACACTTGCTTTGGACGACAGCAAACTCCAGGCAAAAAGGCCAGAAAGCGCCGGGGCTGCCCTCCCTTGTGCTACGGCGTCAGCAGGCCTGGCCAATCTGCAGGAACACAGTGGCCCAGTCCCTGGCTCACTCTCACGCACACGCACACCCACCGCTCACGGCCCAAGCAGCAGCTGACCACAGATCCAGGAGCAAGCCCAACAGGGACCAATCCAAACTGTGTGCACAGCCCACACTAAAACCCGCATGCTGAACAGATGCAGTTGCTCTTTTAAGCCATCAACTTTCAGGGTGGTTTGTTACACAGCAATGAATAACTGTTAAGACTCACTATGACAATCAAGATGTAGGTCCCTAAGAATTCCTTGTCACTTTCTCATTTTATTCACCAGCATCTGAAAAGCTTTGAAGAAAGGATGGGTGTGAGAGACATTGTTTTTACCTTAATGACCAAAATCCACCTGCTCAGAAGCTTGCTGCCAGAGGGTCTCAGCATAAAAACTTTTACTCACATAGAGGACTAAATAGATTCCAGTCATTCTTAGGTTGGAAAGAACAGTCAAAGGAGAAATCAAAACAAGAGCTTCAAGACGTGAGGTGTGGTATGAATACAGTCATTACTACATTTACCACCTGAGTAAAACCTCAAAGGGATATCTAGTTTAAAGAGAAAGTGAAATGTTTGAAATAAGAAAATCCTCAATTTTCCAAATTATATACCCACCACATACGAACAAATTAGTATTAAAGCAGGGGGAAAGGTAATTATCATTCCATAAGTACTGTGGACGCTCACCCACCACACGCCACCTGACCCCACAGAATCCTCCCAATGGAGCCCCAGTCATTATCGGTAGTATTGTCTGAACTCATATTTTGTAGATGAGTACACTGAAATCAAAGCAGTTAAGTAACTCTCCCCAAATTACACAATTAATGTTGGAGAAGCTGGTATTCAATACTAGGTCTCACTGATTTTACAGTACTTTTTTTTCTAGATTTGTTCTGCCTTCAAGAAAGAACACTGCAGGAGAGAAAGTCCACACCCCTGTCTACTGCGCAGGGCGGAGCAGAGCCCGACATGGGGACCTGAGGATGGGCGCAGGGGCAGACACCGACCAGCGGCAGGACACACAAGCCCTGCACAGAAACTAAACAAGCTAATAGGCTGATGGGTGGCTCCTCCCAGAAGTTCGCATGAAGCTCTTGCTAAACCAGCTACCTTCCAAAGCAGCTTTTCCTTCTTCCAAACCTGCCTTTCCAAATAAAATCTGCTCCTTAAAAACTGCACCTGTCTGTTAAAAAGTTTTTGCAAGGGAAAAACATGAAAAAATATTCCCATTATAGAATGTAGACATGAAAGAAAGAACTATGATACAACAAATAGTCCCCATTGTAATGGTCACATATATGGAGAAGCCACAACACATGTACAGCCTCTGGGCTGAAGTGGCCACTCCATTAAACTAGTAAATCCCATCCATTTCCAACCAAACATCCAAACAGAACTACGCAGAAAAACAGAAAGAGGAAAAATTGAACCATTTAATTTTGGGATATATATGGAACAGCCCTCAAATAAAGATATTCCACAGGTGACTTTCTAAAGGTTCTAAGACTTTCCACAGGTGAATGAAACCTTCTGACTGCAAAAGACCGGTGCTGTGAGCCGCCACCTGTCCCGTCTCGACAGCCGTTGACGGCATTCCTTACTGAGAACTCAGTCCCGTGCAGTCTCACGGACACTTCACACAGGGGCTGTCCCTGGTGCAGCGAGCAAGATGGATTCACTGTGAGTCCCCCTGACAGTTTTGCCCACGGGCTGCTGATCTGGTCTTGTAGATGCTGCATATTTGTTACTCTCACTACAAGAGTCTGAATTACCCTGAATTTAAGCAGTGCGCATACTGTGTTCACTTGCCTTCAGATTATTTTCCAGCTTAAACATACGTGTTTACAGACTCAACTCAGCTCAAAAACTGAGACGGAATTCCAACGAACAGGCCATCCTGATCCCTGAGAGCAGCCTAGCACTTCTGAGAAGCGCTGCGTTCTGAGGCAAAGACAAATGTGCGGAGGCTGCACCGCTGGAGTCCTTGTCCTCACATCACTGCAGCTTCACTCACAGCCAGCACCAGGCTCTGGGCTCCTCTTTGGAATTTAAGTAGGCTTCCTGAGGTCACGTGGGAAAGTGAAGCATCTAAATTAGAACCAGGCTCTCACTCGGGAACCCCTGCTCTGAACTGCTGGGTTCTACTGCCTCTAATGGCCAGCCACAGCTCACGGAGAGCCTGAAAGCTCCGCGTTCCTGGACCGCTGGATCGGTCAGATGAGCCTCTGGACAGCACCCAAGCTTGCAATCCTGTTAAGCTTCTCTGGCTACTCAGTCACCAGATGTTGTAGACCAAATGCAGTGATCTCCTGAATTCTGTGACGCTGACTCCTTTGGGCTGAATGCTGCCTTCATCGAGTTTTCCTGAAGTCAGGACACAGTCGGAGCATAGTCGCCTGGCTGGCCCCGTAACCTGTTAGGTGGCCCACATCTACTCCAAAACAGTCACGGGCAGTTACAATTACAACAACATCGTAAGCTTCCAAAAATGCCCTAGATACTTTTTATGGAGGTGAAAAACTGCAAATATGGTCAGAAAGTGTCTAGGGCAAGCAATCACCAAGTATTCGTTTAGTATTTAGCTCATTCTTATTGACTGATTGATATTTGGCTATCTGAAATTTAAAATATCTCCACAGAAACAATCTCAAGCCATCAAACAACAACAAAAAACAAGGGGGGAAACCCCACAATACTTCATCTAACCCCTATGCAGCTGAGGGATGATCCTCAAAGTCCACAGAGTGTGAAGTAGAAAAGGAGATGAGGGCTCGGTGCCTGTAGCTCAGCAGCTAGGGCGCCAGCCACATACACCAGAGCTGGTGGGTTCGAATCCAGCCCGGGCCCCCAAACAACGAGAACTAGAATCAAAAATAGCCAGCGTTGTGGCAGGTGCCTGTAGTCCCAGCTACTTGGGAGGCTGAGGCAAGAGAATCGCTTAAGCCCAAGAGTTTGAGGTTGCTGTGAGCTGTGACGCCAGAGCACTCTACCCAGAATGACACAGTGAGACTCTGTCCCAAAAAAAAAAAAAGAAAGAAAGAAAGAGATGAACTACAAGTACATTAAAGTCTCGCCCCACCTCTTACTCTAATTTCTATGCCCTCTCCCACCCCCGCCAAGAACAAAGAGAGTGTCCAGGGGACAAAACAGCCATGTATGGTACATGCAGCGGCAATGGCTCTGGCAAAACAGGCTACCGCAGCTTCTGAGAAGGAAAAGTGAAATGTGGCTCGGCACCTGTGGCTCAATGGGCTAAGGTGCCAGCCACGTACACCTGAGCTGGCGGGTTCGAATCCGGCCCGGGCCCGCCAAACAACAATGACGGCTGCAACCAAAAAATGGCCGGGCGTTGTGGCAGGTGCCTATAATCCCAGCTACTTGGGAGGTGGAGGCAAGAGATTCGCTTGAGCCCAGGAATTGGAGGTTGCTGTGAGCTGTGATGCCACGGCACTCTACCCAGGGTGACAGCTTGAGGCTCTGTCTCAAAAAAGAAAAAAATAAATAAAAAAGAAAAAAGAAAAGTGAAATGTAATAAAATAGGACCCACCATATCACCCTGGGTAACGAGAAACAAAACAGCTAAAATATCAACGTCTGGTAGTTTTAAAACCATCTCATTTCTTTTGGAGGATCATATAATTTTTGGTGACATTAATATTTGGCTATGTAACCTAAGATACAGAAATCTATGACTTAATTAAAAAAAAAAATCTATGGCAAAAAGGGAACATCGTTGTCATACTGGACAAAGCACAGCTCCTACTCTCCATTATAACCTAAACCACACTGTGCTAAAACCACGTGACGTGGGGAAACCCAGGAAATGCTGGCCAAGATGCTACTGGTAAAATATGAGTAGTTGCTACAATCATACTTTCACTAATTGCTCTCAAAGTGCATATCGTTCACTATAATGCCGAAAGTTACCCAGCATCTTTATTTGAAATCTCTACAGCCACACTAATGACACCAAGAGCAAATCTCACCCTTCGTTTCCATGTTTTCTTCACTAAGAAACAAAAAGGGTCATAACAATATGAATTGTATCAACAGCTCGGTTTAATGAATGTTTGGTATATGCTAGAAAAACGTGCTATCATCAACCCTATTCATAAACAAGGAAACAGGCACAGAAAGTTACCTGTGCAAGGTCATAAAGGTACTAGATCTAAGCTTGGAATACAAGCAGTCCGACTCTGGAGCCCCTGCTTCTAACCTTTATGTCCTATTACTTCTTTCAACCTCTATCCTATCAAATCATCCTAGATACACAAAATTGAAAGGAGTCTTCTTTGCCTTGTATCACTGAGTTCTTAGATTTTAAACTTCTGGTGAACAAGAACCAGAAGATTCATTTTCTGTTTTCCTACTTTTGCCTATGTATAATGTAGGCACTAGGCTAGTGCTCAACTTAGAATCTATACCCAAATACTTGATTATTGTCAAGTCAGGCTTTAAGTGATTGGCAGTACACGTCTCGTTTTCCTGTGAGTTTTAATAGGTTTTTGGCATTGCTCTGGTGGAACAGTCTTGGTGACAATGTTTCATGGTAGCCAATGTGTTGACAGCAATCTAACAGATTAACGCTATAGGAAGTTAACCACTGCTTACGTTAAGTCCAGTAGCTGAGCAAGGTCGTGTTGAAAACACACTGGACTTTAAAGAATCCACCTGTACTGCGCTCTATGTGCCAAGCACACCACAGAAGCAAGATAGGCAGTGGCACCAGGAGTACTGCAAGTGACCATGGCGGGCACATCTCCTCACTGAAGATTAGAGGCTTAGGCTCGGTGCCTACAGCTCCAGGCCACATACACCAGAGCTGGTGAGTCGAACCCGGCCCCAGCCCAACAAAAAACAATGACAGCTACAACCAAAAAATAGCCAGGCATTGTGGCAGCCACCTGTAGTCCCAGCTACTTGGGAGGCTGAGGCAGGAGACTCACTTAAGCCCAAGACTTTGAGGTTGCTGTGAGCTGTGAAACCACAGCACTCTACCGAGGGTGACACAGTTGAGACTCTGTCTCAAAAAAACAAAAACAGGATTCCAAATTCAGATGCATTCAGATGAGTTTTCTGTTTATTCCATAAACAAAATTGAAAAATAAAAGTGACTACCATCAGGTGGTTTTTTTAAAAAAAACCATCGCTATTTTATCAATTCTAAGATACTTTTTTTCACATTTTAATGTATATGAAATAGGATACATCATTCATAAATGATAAAATACATTTGATAAAATACAGTAATAAAATGTAGTTGCATATGCTTGATGCTGTGGTTTTCAAGTTTTATGTTACTATCAATCTATCTACTAATAATTTCGGGACAATGTTAACAACTTGTCTCCTTTTTTCATTTTCTTAACCTTCCCTGTTTGGCATAGAAGACATAATAAAGAATGTCTGAGGGTAAATTAAAGGTAACATAACTTCAAGGACCAAAAACTTTGAAGCTATTATAAGTGAAAAGCTGTTGCCTGCCTGTGAAAAAAATCTATATATCGCTTGAAAGCTTCTCCTGGCTGTATGCAGCCCAAATATGTTTCTTCTATGAGAAAGACACAACTCCAAGGTGAAAGAGTTCCAGATGCTAAAGTCTTCCTACTAACCTACATCAACTCACTGCAAGACGCAATAAGCCTTTTAACTCAAGCTCAAAAGTCTCAAGGGGTTTCTCCTCCACCTCCCCAATATCACAATCACGCTCACATATTTAAACAATTAGGCAAGACGTACAGAAGCTAGCACTAAATAGGTCTGAAATGTGAGTGCTAAATGTGCAGTTAATATTAACCAAATTTAGATCTAGAGAATTTTTTAATGATTCTTATTTTCCTTGACTTCAGAAAACAAAAGAAAAGGAAGGGATAAGAGGATTTCTTTTAAATTCAACTTACTATACACAAAATTTCTTTGGGACAGAAAAAATACACCAAAACTGCCGAGTGATCTAGAAAAAAAGAAAGCCCTAACAGGCAAAAATTGAAACTATTTGTTTCAGATACATAACTGGTTAAAATTATACAACTTAAAAAAAAAAAAAAATCCCTGTCTATACTACAAAAATATCAGAGACCTTCCTTCCCTATATGGTATCAGAAAGTTTCTTGGGTTTTACAATCTCTTTGGCATAAAATTTTAGAAATATACAAATTAGAAAGACTAAAATAAAAACCACCTGGGCGGCGCCTGTGGCTCAGTGAGTAGGGCGCCAGCCCCATATACCGAGGGCAGCAGGTTCGAACCTGGTCCCAGCCAAACTGCAAAAAATAAATAAATAAATAAAATAAAAACCACCTGCAATCCAAATAATTAACATTTGTTAAGTGCTAAAAGTGGGACGAGCACTGCCAGAGAGTTGTAGAGGCATGATTGCATTAATCCACCTAGGTCTGGGAGCTAAGTATGGGTATCGTTCCCATGACACAGTTGAGGAAACTGAGTCTTAGATAAATTAAGTAACTTGCCTATGGCCAGAGCTAGGAAGTCACTTGTCCAGAGCTATGTAGCTAGTAAACAGGCAGGATTCAAACTAGATCTGATGAACTCTGAAATCCCAGCTTTTAACTAAGTGAAGACGCCAATACCCGAAACGAACCATTTTTTAAATTGATACATTTTCCCTAGTCTTTTCCTATACTTTATACCTTAATTTGTATAAAATCAGGACCATAGTTAATATGTTGCTTTTCACTCCACTCTTCTAAGCCTGCTATTTTTCAAAACCATGATTTATAATGCCTGCATGATATTCTAACACAACCATAGCAAAAATTAACCCATTCTCAATTGTTCACTGTCAGAAAAAAATGCTGTGACTTATTCAGAATAGTTGATTGGATTTCAGATTTTTCCTTAGGAGATGACTAATACAACTGGAATGGCCATTTACAAGAATCTTTATACATACAGTATCTAATTTTTATTCCTCAAAAAAGGAAGGTTGCACTTACGGAACTCCAGGCAATAGTGAGTGTGCAGGCCTCACCATTTTCTGGCAGCATAAAGAACATTTGCTAAATCTTTGCTAATTTGACAAGGGGGGAGAAAAATCTCCCATTTTAATTTGTATTTATTTTTATTTAATTTGTATTTTTGTGTTTTTGACATTTAAGTTTTCTTTCTATACATTACCTACTTAAACCCTTTCCTGCTCTTCTACTCAGCTGCCACTGTTTCCTTACTCTCTCACAGGATACGCTGCTGTTTCTTTTTAACAGATCTATACGCAAGTATGACTTGTTAACATATAAAACAGATTCGACGGCTCCTCCTAATGTTTCAACATACACGTTCAAAAGAAAGTTGAGGTAAATCGATAAACTCTGATTTGGAGTGCCTGTATTTGTACAGTCCTCTAATACACTTCCAAATTATCACTGTGCTATTCTGGTTTTAAAAGTATATTAATCTTCTATAAAACTATCACATTATTCTGACTGTACCCTATGTTGTAAAGATATTTACAAAAGCAATGTCAAATTATATGTAAAAGTAGTTCTAAAATCATTTTTATTAGACCTTGACTTTAAAATGCTGTTTTTAAATGTTAAATATTTCGCCTTTTCTTGACCTACAAGTTGCAGAACTTCGTCAGTGAGGTAGCTTTATTTCAGAACCTTTCTAAAGTGATCTTTTTATACATATTGCCCTCCTCAAATGCTTTCTATTTTTGGATCAAATCTAAGTTCCAAATATCAGACCTTAGTTCCCTTGAAAGGAGGCTTTCTAAGCCATTCTCTGCCCCATCCTGGGGCCCAGAGAGTGATCGGCTACTTGTGCCTGTCTCCCCTCCCCAGCACCCCATCCTCCAGTGTCCACTCATTGAGTCTCACCCTCTCCCACTCAATTTTCCCTTTCCTAGGCAAAGCTCCACTGCCTCCTGGCCAGGCTATTTCAACAGCCTCTGACTTTTTGCCTCTGGCCTTTCTTCAACTGCAATCCATCACATGTTGCCAAACTAACCTTTCAACTCCATTTCCATCAAGTAATGTAAGTCAGGCTCTCACCCAGTCTGAGTTGCTGATTTTGCCACAGCCCAACAACCTCTCTTTACCTATCCAACCAGCTCCCCTCTCTTTCTACCAACTCTGATGCTCCCTGAACCCCGGGAGACTGGCCCCTTCCAAAGCAGGTTGAAGGGGGAAGGGACGGGGTGGCAATGACTGTCCTCCTCTCTGGGCCACAGCTCCCACGGGAAGCCACCCTCCCAGGGAGGGAACAAGGACAAAGGGCTCCTGTCCTGGTCCAGCCACTTGATTGTTTCCTGAGGGATGGGACCCTTGGCTGATGGCCTCCATCACATTATTGTTCAGCGCCTCCAACCTATCAAAACAGAGGGCAAGTCAACGTATCCTGATTCCTTCTTTGCTATTTCTACACTCACTGTAATACATCACACTACATCACACTCTCTTGGCCCTTAGTTACATACGGAGCTGTCCTGTTCCACAGCCGTGAGTGTGCTAACCTGCACTTCCCAACTAAAGGTAACATTTTCAAAATGGTCCAGAGCTCAGCAGAATCATAATTTTACATCAGCACAGCCTCAAACATTAAGGTTAGCAAAAACATCCTAAGGAATCTGCCTACTTATGATTCTTACCTATCTTTGAAAGGAATTAATAAAATACTTTTTACCAGGCACATCTGTGTTTCCAAAAGCCAAAAAGGACTATGTTATAAACCTCACAAAGAAACTGTCATTTGCTCTTTTGAGATGTAAACCTAAAACATTATTGAATTCTTCTCTTGTCTTTAGTGGCCATGCCTTTGCATTCATTAAAGTCCTTCTTAGAATTGACGTGGCCAAGGCCCTTTATGCAAGAGTGCACACTTACATTAGTTCGGATAGACCTAGTTTTCTGAAAACCCGTTCACAAGGCAAGCGACTATCCCAGTGCTGATACCACAAATGGTTCCACCGCACTGACCTCACACTCCACAGGGTAATTCCTTAGGTCGTGTTCACTTTACCAAGCAGCTCCTTCCCAAAAAGTCTTCAGCTGACAGCTAAAGAGCTTGCCCTCAGATCTAGTGTTATTATATAGACATTGTGCTAAGCTACAGAAGCACTGGACTAACCACCCTTTGTTGGTGTCCCTAAGTACCTGCTCATAACAACACCTCTGTGGGGCATGTTCCAATCAGATGCCAGGAACATGGTAACGGGGTATGAGGCGGCCAGAATAATTCACTTCCTCTTCCCCACCCACATTCAGACCCTGCTGAAACAGGACCAAGCAGGAGCCAGCACTTCTGTCACTGAGGCAGCCACAGAGAACAAGCTTCACTCAGGTGCAGGGCAACCCTGATGTTAAACTGTCAGCCAGCTGCAGGGGAGATCTTGCCCGCAGAGGCTGCCCCACGAGCCCTGCCCAAGGAGCAGAGCCACAGAGAGGGGCCTTCTGCCAGGGCCCTGGGACAACTGATGGATGGCCTGCTTAGCAGGATAGAGACCAGTATCTGGGACCTTCTCCTCACTCCCTTCTTGCTCTTCTGCCTTCTGCATCTTCCAGACCTCACAGTCAGGATGATCACAGTGATCACAAAGGCCTGGCAGGCCCAGGATTGTTCTCTGACAGCCAAATGGCTGGGAGGGAGGGCACAAGGTAATGGAGGGGCCAGAATGCCAGGACACGAGGCACAGCATCTCCCAAAGACACGGCGTCTGCAGCCACCCAGCAGTGACCTGAGTCTGGGCAACCAGAAAAGACTCATGACACAGAGCCTGCGAGCAAGAGAAAGGTGGAGTTTGCAGTTTCATGCTTTTGTTATGCTTCTGCAGGAAGAAAGGGGAGTTATGATGACTTCAGTTTAGACAGACTCGTAAAATTAAGGATTGGAGTTTGGGGTGATACTAGAAATAAGAATACAAAAAAAAAAAATAAAAAAATTTAAAAAAAAGAAATAAGAATGCAAACTTAGGAGTTAATCATATGGGAAAAAGAGCTAAAATTGCAGGCCTGAACTAGACCCTAAAAGAGGCCAACACCAAACCCCCAAGTCCAGGCTGTATTTAGGGAGTAGCAGGAAAAGGAATGAGGAACTGAGGCGGCATGGAGGGAAGGCTCAGGACCCCAGGGTGCCTCCTGCCAAGGTCCAGAACAACCTGCAGGGTCAGGAGGATGGGAGGCCACATGGGCTAAATGGGGGGCTGAGAAAAGCACCCCATTATGTGCTTCATTTATACCCTCCTTACGAGAATCCTGCCTTACACAACATTAAGCTATGACCTCCAAGATGGCACTAACCCACTCACTAAACTGCCTTTTAAGATGATTCTTGGCTCAGTGCTTGTAGCGCAGTGGTTACAGAGCTAGCCACATGCACCAAGGGTGGCAGGTTCGAACCCAGCCTGGGCCAGCTACACAACAACAACAACAACAACAACAACAAAATAGCCAGTGTTGTGGCGAGGGCCTGTAGTCCCAGCTACTCGGGAGGCTGAAGCAAGAGAATCGCTTAAGCCCTGGAGTTCGAGGTTACTGTGAGCTGTCATGACGCCATAGCACTTTACCCAAGGCAACAGAATAAGACTCTTTCTCAAAATAAATAACAAAAACAAAAAAAATACAAAAACTACGGTTTCAAACTCTTAACCAGTCATCCATCTTCACTTTGCATATTAACTGGCTTGCCAAACGGTAGCCACATTTCACTCATTTCCAAGTAAGAGAGAATAATGTTACGTGCAACATTCCAAAATACACTGTAACGATTTATGCATTACCGTTTTCTGACTTTTTCTATTTCCAAAGCACATTTTTTGTTTGTCTGTTTTAGCTCTTCTCATTTGTGGAAACCAAAGCGTGTTCACTATATAACTAACGTATTAGTCAAAACATATTTTCTCTTTAAACTTCAGAGTATATCAAAAGTGCCTGAATAAGAATTCAGATTCCAGATGACCCATGGTGATTTCATTCAACAATCTTGCGTGGGGCTGAGGAGTCTGCATTTTAACCAGCACTCCAAGTGACTGCGTTCATTGTAACACCCACTCAGCATCTTTTTTTTCTCCAGTCATCCTAAGGTTGACCAAACTTTGTTTAAAACTATATAAGATCCTTAAAATCTCCCATACAACAGACCCATTTTACAGGTTTCTTAGAGAAAACAGATGAGAAACCTGCCTCACTCCGGCTCACCATTCCAGTCTTCTTATAGAACAATGAATGTGTTCCTTCCACAAACCACCTCCTACCTTCTAAATCCTGGTGAGGTGGAAAGGAAAAGACAAGAACATCAGATGCAGGACTGAGGGAGACGCCAAGGCCCCCCTCCCAAAGGCACCCCAAGGAGCAGTGACGGACAAGCATGGTCTCAGCACCTGCCTTCAAAGCTTGAGGAAGCGTGAGCTGGGGTTCCTCACACAAAGCAGAGTATTGGAAATGTAAGGGGTACACAAACTTTATAAAGATACAAGAATTAATAGTTTAATGCCTTAAATAAAAAGACCCATTTTCCTACTTTCACCTATGCTAGTAGGTGAAATGAGTCAAATCACTTGCTAGATTCATCAGCTGGCCCAAACAGTCTTTTTTTTAAAGCAGAGGCAAGGTGTTATTTTATAAGTTTAAAAATGAAGGTTTTATTATTATTAATGTTATTGTTGTGGCAGCTGATCCACAAAAGATGATGCCAATGATATGAGCATCTCCCCGGGATGTGAAAATCCTGAGCTACGGAGAATGATGGGCAGCCGTCCACTGTCGGCCACTCTGCTGGTACAGCCGGGGTTTCTGTTCCATCCACCTTTGTTCCCCACACCAAGACAGCAGTCAAACAGCTAAGATGAAAACGTTGCCGCCACAGCATAGTGACGCTGCCTGCCAGCCAGCAACTCAGCTATAGCAGTGTCACCACCTGTGTGCTCAATAGTGGGGAAATTATCTATGCCATTAAATTTTTTCCTTAGTGCATTTGATAGCATATACAACAGTTTTCCTTGTCCTGCTATACCCTAGCAGCTAAAGAGAATGGCTCTCAGCATCCCAGAGTAGCCACAAAGCCGCTTATAAACTGAAGGTTTGCTTTATACAACAGCCCAGATTTTTATTTTTGTATTTTAATGACTGGGAAAATGAGAAGCTAAAAAAGGCAGAATATGATGAGAAACATAGCTCTGAAACTTAACACAATTCAGACCAGAACTAAAATCTTAAGTGCACCAAAAAATAGCAAACCTTAAGTTTTAACTGGAGGCTCATGACACTCAAGCTCATCAACAGGGGGTTATTCGATTGTGAACAGGAAAAAAAATAAATGTACAGAATCAAAAAAATACATCATCACAGACTATTTCTATGGGGCAAAGTAGTGTTAAGATGCAACTTTGTCATTTTTTAAAATCCCTTGGCAAAGGAATGCTCACTCACCCCGTAACACGTAAGTCTACAGATTTACACATCTGAAGTCTCCACTCATCTGAATATGTGACTGAGTCCACGGTTCTAAGAAACAGCCTGTTGCCTTATGAGCAGCAGCAGTTTGCAAGTATTTCACAGAGGCTGGGTATTCACAGAAGTCGACGTGAATATGAGGAACGCACGCCGCAGCTCCGGTCCCAGGCAGTGAGAAAAAGATGCTACGGGAATTACATCTTGGATCAACACTGGGGGAAACTGCAGAAAGCCAAAGCTGAATGCTTCGACGTCAGCTATGTCTTAGACTGATAAAACGAGAAAACAGAGTTAGAACCCTGGCAAGTCTTACAATGAGCACGTGTCTTTCAGGTTAAAAGTGCTTCCACATGTGGGCGGTGCTTGTGGCTAATCGAGTAGGGCGCCGGCCCTATAATACCGAAGGTGGCGGGTTCAAACCTGGCCTCGGATGAACTGCAAAACAGAAAAATAGCCAGGCGTTGTGGAGGGCGCCTGTAGTCCCTGCTACTCAGGAGGCTGAGGCAAGAGAATCACCAAAGCCCAGGCGTCCTCAAACTTTTTAAACAGGGGGCCAATTCACTGTCCCTCAGACCGTTGGAGGGCTGGACTATAGTTTAAAAAAAAAAACTATGAACAAATTCCTATGCACACTGCACATATCTTATTTTGAAGTAAAAAACAAAACGAGAACAAATACAATTCACACTGCTGCATGTG
>CAUYRH010157862.1:0-33706 GCA_963574655.1 Perodicticus potto | reverse complement strand
AGAATTGGAGGTTGCTGTGAGCTGTGATGCCACAACACTCTATCCAGGGTGACAGCTTGAGGCTCTGTCTCAAAAAAAAATCCAATCAGAGATGAAACCCATTAAAAGTCACAGAAATAAGTTGTTGTGACTTGTTTGAATTTCGGATTGATATGAGGTTATGTTGTTTTCATTTCTGAGGTAAAGTTCAAGTTGTAGTTGAGCCCTTCACCCAGGGGCGTGCTGAACACCCTCACATTGCACATATCAGGTAAGATTCTTTTACAATCAGAATTTATTATAGAGAGAAAGCCTAACCCAGGTACAGTGTTCTACATGCTTTTCATTCACCAGTGAAATGAGTCCAAATATCGTGAGACTGTAACCCAGGATATCAGGTGTCACCAGCTTAGGAAAGGGCTCTCTGCTTCATTTTTCCACTCCTGCTTTCTAGCCAGGTCTCTGGTCAGCAGTCTATGCAGCCAATAATTATGACCAGGGGTGCTAAGCTTGACGTTTGCACTTTCAGTATTCGTGCACATTTCACCAAGCACTTCTGAGGTTATTATTCAAAAATGTATAGTAATGAGTTTGGGCCGATGAGTTTGTAGAATAATGTGTGCTTAGATAATGCTAAAGTGTTCTTGAAAGGTTTATAAAATTATTTTCTGTTTACATAGTTTTCTCCTCTGATTGATGTCAGTTATCTGAATCAGGGGCTTGGTAGCCATTCTCCCGTAACCAGCTTTCCATATTTGTCCTATAATATTAGATGTCTTCTAATGCTCACTTAATTTCCTGCTAGCACCTCAGAAACACTGTCACTCCTATTAGATTATAACCACTCATATGCACTCATTTTACATTCAATAATTCACATATGGGTTCTCCCATGATTTCTGTCTCTGGAATGCCATTTCATCTCATCATTTCCTATCTATCCAGACTTCAGAAAATATAGTCTGCAAGAAGGTTTCTGATTCTCTAGATCCCTGTGAAGAGTAGCACACAGCTAGTGCTTAATCATTCTCTAATTGTTTCCTACATGCTACTTTTATCTATGTAACTGTAAATTCCCTGTGTGCAGTAGCATGCCCTAATCTTCTTTATCCAGAACCACCGTAAACAATTTTGAGCATATTTGATAGCTGTTTAACAAAGAGTTGTTTGTGATGCTTTGACATCAAAACTTAGGCTCCTGATTGGGAGCTGCTTTCAGTTAAAAACATAATACACAGGTAAAACAAAGCATTACATATTTTATGAAAAATCTGTAGATTCCTCTCTAGGCGCCTCTGAATTACTTTAACATGTTTGATTTGAATGACTCAAATAGAACATATTTAGAAGGAAACTAGTTGTAAATCTCTATTGGAATGAATCAGGATGAATAAAGAAATAACTCACGGATGGAACAGAGGACAAAGTTCAGAGTTTGTTTTCAAACATTGGCCAATCTATGATTAATCCACCAGTGCTGGTAGGCCAGGTAATTGGTCAATGACATTTTTTTTGTTTGTTTGCCAATAGCAACCTTTCTGTTAGACCATGGAAACAGGTCCATTTCTGTCCATTCCTTTTTTTTTTTTAATGCTTTTTCATTACCTTAAGTATCTTTAGGTATGTGTTTTTCTTCTCTGAACCTATGGGGTCCCTTATACCCAGCAACTGTCCTCTATTCTCTGTGATACTCTTAATGCTCATCACAATGCCTCGCACGCAGTAGTATTTAATATTGTGTTGAAAGACTGAATAAATATGGTGGCGCCTGTGGCTCAAAGGAGTAGGGTGCTGGGCCCATATACCGCAGGTGGTGGGTTCAAACCTGGCCCCGGCCAAAAACTGAAAAAAAAAAAAAAAAAGAATGAATAAATGGATAGATGTATGAGAGATGAAATTAATTACAGGATAATGGAAGAAGGTATCCCTTCATATTGTAACAAGTAGCCTTCTTGTGTTATATTTTCTGATATCCTAAAATGTTTTTTAAGACATATTAGAGATTAAATCTAATCTGAGCTTTCTTACTGTATAAACACAAGAGTTGAAACACATGATTCTGGAGAACGAAATGTGAGCTACCTTAATCATTTCAGGGTGCCATTTAAATATTTCCTTTAAGTAAAAGACATCTTACAATTTTTGATTTTCTCTGTTTCTCAGTTTTCTCATCTCTAAAATGGTGATAATAGTTTCTTTGTATCTATTTCACTGTTGGATTAAAATTTCAACCCATGCTGTATGATTCTGCCGAACTTCCACATCTTTCTGTGGAACTGACATGAGGTTGAGGGTCAGGGAAAGGACAATTGTACTGACCCAGTTAAGTGTCAGCAATGGGACAATAAGGACTCAACTAAGTGAACAATTCATGATGGAGTGTGAAGGTGGGAGTCTATAGAACTTAGTGCAAATCTCAAAGGAAAGAGAGAGTCAAAATGATTAATATTAGGATTCAAAATCTACACTAGAAAAGGATTTTTAAAATTGATTCTTTGTTCACATGTCACATATATACTTAAACAATAGCAGAGTTCAAAAGTATTTTGAGTCACAGTCACATAGATATTTTTACCTAAATTCCTCCTGTAGTGAGGTTACAAGGCTTGGCTAATTTTATATTTTTTAGCTTGTCACCTAGCCTTTGTTTTCTCTCTCTGAACGTGCAGAAGGATTTTAAAATCTATTCCTGCCAAGCAGTTCTCTTTCGTGGGAATTTGGTTTAAACCAGCTCTGTTGCTATGGTACCAGTTTTCTGTTAATGGAAAAACAGAGAATCAAAATAATACTGAATTTGCAGTATATATGTACCCACTCACTCCATATTGCCTTACCCATGTTGAAGATTCAAATGGTCAAAAGTTACTCAGTGCTATAAAAAAGTATCTAACCTGCTTAGAATTCACATGCTAACACTGCATACCTGTGTGTGTGTGTGTGTGCGTGTGAATAGCATAAGAAATGGCATAATGAAACAGAGGTTTTATAGGTAAAGAGAACTGAGATTGAATCTCAGCTAAGCCAATTAAAAGCTAGGTGACCTTAAACAAGTCACTTACTCTAGGCCTGTTTTCCCATCTATACAGTGGGTATTAATCATAATAACTACTTTTCAAGGATGTTTTTAAAATTAAAATAATATGTTTTAATTGCCTAGCATAGTGTCTGTCACTTAGTAGATTTGCAGAGGCCTATTAGTGTTTTCAAATGTGAAGGTCATGTGTACACGCATGTGCACGCATGTGTGTCTCTCTGTGTGTTACATGCTGAACTTTGACTCCTTAAGATCCATATATTGAAGTGCTAACCACCAGCATTTCAGAATGTGACTGTATTTGGAAATAATGCTTTTAAAGAGGTAATTCAGTTGAAATGAGGTCTTTAAGGCAGGCCCCAATTCAATGTGACTACTGTCCTTATAACAAAAGAAAATTAGGAGACTTAGATGGTGGGGCATGCGTAGAGGACAAAGAATGTGAAGACACATCAGGAAGGTGAAGTGACCAACTGCAAGCCAGGAAAAGAGGCTTCAGAAAAAACTAAACCTGTTGACATCTTGATATTGGACTTCCAGCCTCCATAACTATGAGAAAGAAATTTCTGTTACTTAAGACACACAGTTTGTTGTACTTCGTTACTGCCACCCTAGTAAACTGATTTGTTCCCTCCCTCCTCTCCTTCCTTCCTTCCTTCCTTCCTTCCTTCCTTCCTTCCTTCCTTCCTTCCTTCCTTCCTTCCTTCCTTCCTTCCTTATTTTAGATAACTCATAAAGTAGAATTATACTGCATTTCTGGGACTGACTAATAATTACATTATCAGGATAATGTCCTCAAAGTTCACCCATGGTGCCGTATGTTGAAGAATTTCCTTCTTTTTAAGGCTGAATAATATTTCATTGTATGTATATTGTACATTTTCTTTATCCATTTGTCTGTCAATGGACATTTAGGTTGTTTCTAGAGCTTGGCTATGGTGAATAGTGCTACTATGAGCACATACATGTTAATATCACTTCAAGATCCTGATTTCAGTTCTTTTGAGTAAATTTAGAAGAGAAATTGCTAGATCATATGGTAGTTCTATTTTTAATTTTTTTTTGAGAAGACTCCATATTCTTTTCCAGAGCAGTTGCACTATTTTGCATGCCCAACAATGGCGTATAATACTTGTGGGTTTTTAAATTTTTTTGATAATAACTATCCTAGTAGGAGTGAGGTGATATTTCATTGTGGTTTTGATTTGCATTTCTCTAATACTAGTGATATTGAATTTTTTTTTTAAATAACCTTTTTGGTCATTCATATGCTTTCTTTGGAGAAATATCTATTCAATTCCTTAGAACACTTTGAGGTTTTAGTCTTTTTGTTACTGAGTTGTAGGAATCCCTTATACATTTTGGAGGTTGCCCCTTATTAGATGCAAGGTTTGCAAATATTTACTCCCATTTTATGGATTGCCCCTTTACTCTGTTGATTTCATCCTTGGCTGTGCAGAAGTGTTTTATTTTGATGTTGTCCCACTTGTTTATTTTTGGTTTTGTTGTTCATGGTTTGATGTCATATTCATGAAATTATTACCAGCAACACAGCCTTCTTGTATCTTTCCCTGTAATTCCTTTCTAAAATAAAAATAAAGAAAGCGAAGAACTTCTGACCTTTAAAGGCTTGTGGTTGTTGTATGATCTGGACTGTGGATCAAGTTTAATGCTTTCTGCCCATGTACTTTGAAGCACATTGTTTCCTTTTATATGTTTAGAGTACTTACCGCTCTTTGAAAATATGTTTTTGTAATGATTGTGTATTATCAATCTTAGCCACAGAATTAGAGACCAATTTCCCATAAAGCCAATGAAGTTTTAGCTTCATAGCCCCTCCCTTACCCAAAGCTGGAGTGTTGAGGGGAGGAATGGTTTTAATTGCAGGAAGCCTTTCTCCACAGGCATTTCTGGTAAATGGCCTAAGGGTATCCCATCTCAGAAAAAGGAGCCTGAATGTTCAAGGCCAAGAAACCGGTTGAAATTCCTTCTCTTATTTCAAATAAATATTCAATCTTAAAAGCTAATTTTGCATTTATAATTGTGTCATTTTCTTTGCTTAAAGAGAATCTCCGAATTGTGTTAGTTTCAGGCTCTACAAATCCTGACTATGGCACACACTGGAACTGGAAGGCAAGCCCTGGGAAGAGGGGCAAATGTGCCATTTTCACTATGGTAGCCTCAGAGCCTGGAACAGTGCCTGCCACATGAAAGAGGCTTCATAAATCATTGCTGAATAAATGTTGAGATGTGGGTGGTCAGGAAGAAGGGTATTCCAGCTCAAACTGCTGACATGGGAACAGGCATGGTTTGTTCCAGCAGCCATAGAAAATTCAGTGTTTTTGGAACATGTGGAATGACAGGAAAGAGGAAGAGAGGTACTTGGAGACAGAGGTGGGGGCCAGAAAACTCCGGTGCATCTAAACATTTTAAGCATTTAAACAGGACTGATGTCAAACTGATAACCTAGTTGGCTATATGGATGGATTGGAGAATGGGCAGCAGTGAAGGCAGGCCTCCAGGGGAGTGACAAGGTGACAAGGACCAAAGTGACTGTCACAGAGATAAAGAAAAGTGAGGCATTCGGGAGGGGCTTTAAAGTGTCAAATGACAGCATTTTCTCATAGACTAGGGGTGGAAAGTGGAAGAGAGGAATTCATAATGGTCACTGGACCTTTGAATTAAATAAGATTTTCTTTGTTGTGTGGCAGAGTCTTAGAGAAAAGGCATAGAAAATCTATATAACAACTGATAGAACCATGTTCCTCCTTCTTAAGACATTTGGTCCTCAATGATAGATTTCCTGTAATGGTTTGAACTTCAAATTTAAAACTACTATGAGTCTTGCCTTGAATTTCTTCTCAAAACTAAATTCTGATGGGGAAAGGGGCAAGGGGTGGGGGAGGAAGGGTGGAGGGAGGGCAATTGGTGGGACCACACCTACGGTGCATCTTAGAAGGGTACAGGTGAAACTTACTAAATGCAGAATATAAAGGTCTTAACACAATAACTAAGAAAATGCCATGAAGGCTGTGTTAACCAGTTTAATGAAAATATTTCAGATTGTATAGGAAAGCAGCACATTGTACCCCATGATTGCATTAATGTACACTGCTATGATTTATTAAAAAAAACTAATAAATAAATAAATAAATAAATAAATAATTCTGAAAAGATAATTTCCTAAAATTTCCAAATCATGACATTAGGTATATATAGAAGAACTCAAGATGAGATTTACGACTTTACTGATTTTTCAGATGCATTACATGTCAAATATAGGCCTGAGAGTCTTTGGTTCATTTTTTTTGTTTTTTGACATAATTTTGAATTTAGCAGAAAATTTACAAGAATAGCATAAATAAATACCAGATACTTTAAAATCAGATTTCTATATTGCTATGTTTGCTATATCCTTTTCACTCTCTTTCTCTGTCTGCACATACACATACATATACATACGTACACATAAATGCATAATATACATATAAGGGCTGTTCAGAAAGCATCCAGCCATATGATGTGAAAAACAGAGACAGACATGGCTGGATACTTTCTGGACAACCCTTATATACCATAGATATGTAAACATGTATGTTTGTGTATTATATATATGTGCATATTTGTGAATATGTGTGTGTATATACGGAGAATGACAAAAGATGCAGACATATTTTAAGAAAGACAAATACTGTATTAAAATTGCTCAATATGTACCCATAACAAAAGATGATGACAAGTCACATTGATCACTTCTTATAAATGCAGATGTCAAACATGTACAATACACTTAATCCCTACTTCCAAATCGCTACATGTAGAAATTATCGACAAGTGTTTATTAAGACGGTGGTTCTCACCAGGGCATTATTGTTCCAAGGAATGTTTGAGAATGGGCACGTGTTTGGTCATCATAACTTGAGAGAGGTTGTTACCAGTGTCTAGTAAGTAGAGGCAAATTCTGTAAAGCATAGTCAACCCTCACAACAGAAGATTATCTGGTTCCAGATGTCAATAGCACTGAAGTTGAGAAATCTTGCATTAAGCTAGTCTATCTTCCCTCCTACCACACCCCATCTAGACGGATTCGTCTATACAAGTTGCTCAACTGGCTTTGGAATAAACCCATTTTGCTTGTTCATCCCTTTGTTTCTAGCACGATTGGTTAATAGTGTTTTCCCTCAGTGTAGTAGGGCTCAAAATTTCCAATGCCATAGGAGCATATTCCCCTGACTTTTTCTCATGTTTTATTCTATTTTTTATTTTTTATCTTAATTTTTAAAACTATATTAATTAGTTTAATTTTTATACATTACATACATATATCAAAACATCATGCTGTGTACCATAAATATATACAATTTTTATTTGTCCATCACAACTTAATAAATCCGAGAAGGAAAATAATATATGTATATTTCATTTTATGTTTATATTTTATTTTTTTAACCACTTAAAAGTAATTGCACATATGATGTTCTTTCCCCCAGTACTTCATTGTGTAATGTCTAAAATGCAGAACTTCTTGTATATAACTGCAGTAAAATGATCAAAATCAAAACATTATCTCTGATAAAATACTGTACTTTAAATTGGCAAATTTTATGGAGATTCTGCTAGTTGGTTTTAAAAAATTCAAAAATCTGTTTTATTATCTTTTCCCAAATATGCTATTAGAATGAAAATGGCCATTGGGAAAATGAGAGGTACTTATTCAGCATCAAGTGAATCTCGTTGTAATTTTATGATTATTACCTTCAAGCAGATCCTTACTTCTCCCACCAGGCAATGCTACCATATCTCCCTGATGTACTCAGTTCCCACTTTTCTAATTCTTACCTTTTCCATGTTAGTTAAATCTCTATGACATTTTGCCTTTCTTCACTCTCAGCTGATGGTCAAACTTCTTATTGCACCAAGAAAACAGAAGCTACTAGAAGACCTTCATACATCCCCACCACCTGGTACCCACGTCCTCTGTTGCCTTTTCTCTTGCTACTACAAATGGTAATTTTTCTTCTTTTTATACTTGACTCTTCCTCTGGGCATTGGATATGACATCCATCTGCACTTTCATCCTTAATAATTTGGGTCCTGCCCAAGTTAGGTTGTTTTGTTTGGCTAAAATAAGAAGATTGAAGTATAATTTCATGAATCATATGGTTTAATGCTACGCAAAAGAGATTCTCTTTGTTTCTGAAAATGCTTAAAGAGGATGAGAATAAAAGAAACAGGCTCACAGGGAATATACCTGATAGACAAAATAACTATATTTTACTTGAATAAGGGCCCCCAAATGCAAAAGTAGTGATGCTGGCAATTCAGATAAAGCCATAGAGTTCATTATTATATGAAAAGGTGGAAGTTCTTGACTTAACAAGGAAAGAAAAACGTGGTACACTGAGGTTGCTAAGATCTATGGTAAGAATGAATCTTCTATCAGTGAAATTTTAAAAAAGGAAAAAGAAATTGGCACAAAGTATATATAGGGTTTGGTGCTATGTGCAGTTTCAGAAAGCCCCTGGAGATCCCGGAGCATATCCCCAGAGAACAAGGTGGGGGTGTAGTGTACATAAAGCACAGTGAATGAACTCTAATTTCATTAGAGTCCAATTATTGAAGTCTAGTTCCTCAATCACACTGGAACTAGTGTGGATGTAAAGTCTAATTGAAGTTTGATGCATACCTTTCTGTGGGAGGTTCTTGGAAGACAGGATCCACGATGATGGGCGAGGTCCCTGACTGCCGGCAAGCACCTGCAGTGTTTGTGGGCGAAGCTTCAGAGAATAGCCATGCTTTTGGTCTTCAGGGAAGCAGCTGGCAGAGGGTAGCCCTGCTACAGCTATCTCAATGTGTCTGTTCCAAAACTTGGGTTTATATGAGTTTTGGAGTCCCGTAGTTTAGACCAATAACTCACTTAGTGATCTCATAAGGTGTGATGTCACATTCTTGCAGGGAGAGGATACACTCCATGTTCTTATCACAGAAAAACATATGTCACTCATGTAGCAAATTATGCAAATGCTCAGAAACATTTCAAAGCTACACAACATTTGGCCTTCTTCCCCACTTTTGCATCGTCAATATTTTGTTCTTCATTAGCTCATCTGCTTTATCACACAAACCTGACTTCATTTCTTCCCTCTCCATCCCTAACTACCACTTGTCCCCCAGCACACAAGACAGTTAAGGAGTTGTGTACACAAACCATCTCCATTTCCTCTCCTCCTGTTCTCTCTTGCACCCACTCTAATTGGGGTTCATTCTTTCCCCATAATTATACCCAAACTCTTCTTATCAAGATCACCAAAGACCTATGTGGCCAAATCCAGCAATCATTTCCCAACACTCATATCGCTTGTCCTTCCCATAGCACTTGATGCAGCTGACCACACACTCACTCATGAAATGCTTTTTTTCTCTGGTTTCTAGACATTTCTTTCTTGCGGTTTCCTCCCCCTCTAATTTCTTCTTTAAGCCTCCTTTGTTGGTTCTGCCTCATCTTTCTGTGCTCTGAATATTTGCATTCTTGAGGGCTCAATCCTCTGTCTTGTCCTGTTTCTATCCCCATCCTACAGTGAATTAAAAGGATTTCCTTCTTTTTAAGGTCCAGAGTATCATCTTTGCACTGATTCCTGCCAGGAGTAGAGCAGAAGTGAAAGGCGCAGACTCTACAAACAGAGGGCCCGGCTTTGAATCATGTCTTTACCATTTTATGGCTCCGCAAATATGGGAAAATTACTAAACTTCTGTGAACCTTGATTTCCTCCTCTGTAAAGTAAGGATCATCATAGTACTTCCCTACCAATTTTGTGAGGGGTTTTATTAACTGAATTTTCACCTGGAAAATGTAAACTAATTGATGTATCTGTAACAAGAACCCGTTGCATTTGAGTAGTAGCAAAGCTGAGAAATAAAACAAGGGGTGGAGAGGAAGCACAGATGTTGGTAACAACAATAAGTCATTGCCGTTTCCTTGTGGAACAAAGAAAGACTAGAAAGTACAGTGTTGGAGGCAGCGTGGTACTGGCATGAGAATATACATAGAGATCAATTCAGCAGAATATAGTCTAAACATAGATCCTTGTGTCCATGGTTAATTACATTTTTAAAAAGGTACCAAGGTAATTTAGTGAGGAAAATGTTATTTTTAACAAATGGTACTAGAAAAGATAGCTCTGTAGAAAACAATAGACTTTACACCATATACAAAAACTAACTTGAGTTAGAGAGCTAAACTTAAAACTCTAATACACCTGGAAGAAAGCACAGAGAAAGTCTTGCAATGTTAGGATAGGTGAAAATGTTTTTAGAAATAAAAAATACAGTCAACAGAGAAATGTAAATCAAAACTATAATGAGATATCTTTTACCCCAGTAAAAATGACTTTTGTCAAAAAGATAGGCAATATGAATGCTGACCAGGATGTGGAGAAAGGAGAACCTTCATGCACTGTTGGTAAGAATGGAAATTAGTGCAACCATTGTGGAGAAAACTGCAGTGGAGGTGTCTCAAAAAACTTTAAATAGAACTATCATATCACCCAGTAATCCCACTGGTAAGTATATATCCCAAAGAAGGGAAATCAACAAGTTCAAAAGATCTTTTCAATACCTAGGCACTCTTTTATTGAGCACTATTCTCCATAGCCAAGACTTGGAATCAACCTGAGTGTTCATCTCGCATTAATGTACAGAAAAATTCTGGCACAGACATACAATGGAATATTATATAGCCATGAAAATAATTAAATACCCCCATTTGCAACAATGTGGATAGAACTGGAGAACATTATGCTAACTAAAATAAGCCAAGCACAGAAAGACAAATCTTGCATGTTCTCACTCATGTGTGGGAGCTAAATATGAAAACAATTTATCTCATGGAGACAGAGGATAGAATGAATGGTTACTGGAGGGTAAAAAGGATAGGAGGGGGAGGGACAAAGTAGGGATGATTGATGGTTGCAAAAATACAGTGAGATAGATAAAATGAGCAATATTTACAGTACAAGAATGTGACTATAATCAACAATGAATTAGGTATATTTAAAGTAACTAAAAAAGTGGAATGGAATATTGCTTTTTTTTGAGATAGAGTCTCATTTTCTTGCCCTTGGTAGAGTGTTGTGGCGTCACAGCTCACAGCAAGCTCCAACTCCTGGGCTTAGGTGATTCTCTTGCCTCAACCTTCCAAGGAGCTGGGACTATAGGTACCTGCCATGACCCCTGGCTATTTTTTTGTTGCAGTTTGGTCGGGGCTGGGTTTGAACCTGCCACCTTCAGTATATGGGGCTGGCGTCCTACTCACTGAACCACAGGCGCTGCCCATGCCCGGCTATTTTTTGTTGTTGTTGTTGTAGTTGTAGTTGTAGTTGTCATTGTTTTTTTAGCAAGCCCAGGCTGGGTTCGAACCCACCAGCCCAGTGTATGTGGCTGGCACCCTACGCACTGAGCTATGGGCACTGAGCCTGGGACATTTCTGACACAAAGAAATGATAAATCCTGAGGTGATAAATACCCTACTTACCTCTATCTGATGACTGTGTATTGCATGTCTATATTAAAACATTACAAGTACCCTATAAAGATTTACAGGTATTAGGTATCCATGATAATTAGAAAAGAAACACAAACCACAAAAGAAATTTTCTGCTTTAAACTTCTACAAAATTAAAAATTCTGCTCTTCAACATTCTGCTCTTTATAAGGAGAAGCAGACTGTCTGGGAGAAAATATTTGACATGTGTGTGCTTGACAAGGGAGTGCTATCCAAGATATAGAAAGGATGATTACAACTTGATACTGCTTCACAACAAAAGAAATAAACTACTGGAGCACATAACATGGATGAAGCCATGAAAATATCACTGAGTGAAGAAGTTAGTCTGAGAGATTATTTTCTGTAGGATCATATTGATGTGAAGCATTTGAAGAAACAAATCTAAGCTATGGGGACAGAAAGCAGATCCACTGTTGTCTGGGGGCTGCGGTGGCTGGGAAATTGACTGACATAAGGCACCATGGAAATTTGGGGGGTGAAAAAAATTCCATAACTTAATTGCAGTGGTGGTTACGCCAGAGTATATACTTGTCCAAACTTACATTGAAAACTTTAAATTGCTGCATTTTATGGTTTGTGAATTATACTTCATTAAGTTGATCCAAAAAAAAAAAAAAAAAAGAAAAGAAAAAGAATCTAACATATTCAAGGATGAAATGAAAGATTTTCTTGAAATCTTCTGCTCTCACATTTCTATCCTTCTCAAAATATGGTAAATCCATTTCACCAGATGCTTAGGCCATAAACACTGGCATCTTCCTGTACTCTTCTCTTTCTCTCACATCTCACTTCTAACCCATTAGCAAATTCCATCCACTTCACTTTTAAAATATATCCTGCATGTGATATTTCTGGTCATGTCCACCACAACTAAATTGGCTCAAGCCACCATTGCTTTTGCCTGGAACATCAAAGCAGCCTCCTGCATGGTCTATTTTCTTCTGCTTTCGTCCCCTTCCTTCTCTGTCATGATTTTTCTCAACAGCAGTGAGGTCATTCATGGCACTGTTCTGCTCACAATTCTTCACTGGTCATTTTCTCTTTTACAAGAAGCAGCAACCTTCTTATAATGGGCCTTGTTGTCTATGCCCTGCCATTTCTCTTATCATGTCTCCATTACTTGTATTGCCGTAAAAAGCCAGCCTCATGAAACTCCTCAAACACACCAGGGACAGTCACACCCTCGTGGTCTCTGCCCTTCCTCCCCTCCCCCAACTGAGTGCTGGCTCCATATACCTACATGATATTTCAAACTCTCCTTAAATGCCACCTTTCAGAGAACCCTGGCTTGACTATTTAATATGAAACAGCTCTCTCAATGATCAGCATGCCTTTTTCTTCATTTTTATTTTCAGCCCTTATAACTCCTAGACATATATTTACTTGTTCACTTGTTTGTTATTTTTTCTCACATGGAGTATAAGAGGGTTGGAAATCTGATTTGTTTCCTCTTAGATCTTGAGCACCTGGAATGATGCACTCAACACATCCTTATTCTTATTTTTATTTCTGTATAACATATAATTTGTATTATTTTATATTTAATGTACTTTAAACATAAGAATATATATGAAAGGCTTTACTCTCTAAGCATTATAGATAACACACATATCTCACATTTTCTCCCTTTTGGGTATGGAAGTCTTATTTTTATTTTTTCTTCATCATCATGATTCTTTAAAACAATCATTCTATATCCATCCTTTCTTTGAATGTCTTCACCACAGTTATCAAATGCATGGTTCAGTTATCAAATACCCCTCCTGAGTCTGTGGCAAATGTAAATAATCCATTCAGTAACTTTTTTTTACCACTGAGTCAATGTGCTTTACCATTTTCCTCAACACAGAACTCCAGGCAGTCACCACTAATTGATCAAATTTGGGAGGAAATACGGAAAGTGTTTGTTGCACTGCATGTAATTTCAAATTTTATTTGGTTATTGTTTTCGGCTTGACTTACAAACTGACCAGCAGACGTGGATTGATGGGGTGAAATACACATTATAGCCTCTTTCAAAGTCTTCCAGCTTTGTTAGGCAGGGGCAGAAGAGGCAGAGAGTATGTCAAGTCAGGACCACTGCAAATTTTATTAAGACCCTTGGGCATTCATTTAAAAATGAAACTCCCAGTTCTCCTTCATCTGTGCTTTATAAAGTCTCAACTTAATTGAGTCATACTCTTCTCCACTTCCTAGTCTAATCAATGGCAGATCTTGAAGGCATGTACTACGTACAAAACTCCTGCAAATTTGCTTGCTTTCTTGATAATGATGAGGCTCTCTACCTCTTCCAAAGTGAGATAAACAAGTCCAGAGAAAGAGCACTCCCAATCGCTTGCTCCTAAAATCAAACTGATAGCTATGATCTATATGTTTAGTGAAGTTTGGGGGCATATTGTAAAATAGCATTGCTAGAGGATATCCACATGGCCAGGAAAAGTGTGCCTGGAAGGAAAAGTAACTCTTTAATAACAGCCAAAGCACATTCTGTTATGTGCATGGGATTCAAAAATGTGCTGACAAGAAGTTTCTTTGATGGTGAGATAGTACACATATCCAAAAATCCTCATTATGATCTGTGGTCACAGTGCTCAAAAGGATTCTTAACTCCTGCTCCAAGATCAGTTCTTTGCAACTTAAATCTTACTGTTAAATTGAGAAGGATTTCCTATGTCCTAGAAAGAACTTTGGAGAGTAGTCTTTTTCTTTCTGTACATTTAAAAAAATTATGGTTTGATTCCTTAAGGCAATTGGTCAAGTTTGCTATACACGTCAGTTGGGATAATATTCTAACTTTGATCTGCTCATTTCTTGGTTTAAAAAATGTCTGCCAGTGTAAGTGTGATTAAATCCCCTGTTACCTCAAGTTTATTCTGGCCCAAAGAAAAAAAGTTACATGGGATTTTTAACATTTTAATTAGCTTTTGGTGGTTACTGACCCCTGATGGATTAATTTTGTTAAGAGAACAAAAGTATATTTGTTCATTGTGTTCAACTGCATGCTCTTTTGAAATGCCCTCAACTGTTTGGTGTTTACATTTTTACATTTGTTCAGCCTCCTATTTCAGCTTAAAGAATTGATAGAATGTTTTGCTATGAAATAGAAAACAATGCTTTGCAGACAAAGGTTGCCCTTTAACAATAAAGTATCTCTTATCTTTAAACTTTTAAAAAAGATTCGTATAGTTTATACTCTCATTGAACCATGAGTTTTAATTTTATTCTTGTTGATATCAATAGGCATTTTAATTTGATCTATTAACATTCCATTATAATGGAGTTTGTGTGTGCATAGTCACCATCATGGTTTTGAAAACAATTTTTGAAACATACAACTTGAAAAAAAGGAAAAGCCTAATATAATAGATTTAACTTTGAAGGTGGTAATTTTGTCCTTTCTAACATTAGCATCATTTTAAAGGATTTCACGGTATTTGGTTCTATCACATTGGTTTATTGTAGGAGAGAATAAAATTTCAGAACCCTTTAAGTTTACTGTGCCAAGTGGGAAGTGCAGCTCTGGAGACTGAGTCACAGAGCAGTTTAGTGCCGTGTGGAACCCTCTTCATCACTGTTCTTGTTCTGTCAATAACTGGGAGAGACGAGAGACCAGAACTACCCCCTTCCAATTGTTGATCTTTGTTATAGATTAACTTCTCCCTTACTGTCCTGCACTAACTCAGATCAGATGGAGTCCCAGACTCCATGACAGTTACATTGTCATTTTCTTTCTTTCTCAGCAGAAAAAAAAAACACCTTGACTAATCAGATCTTTGTAACTATGCGTTAAGGCTTACATAGAATTAAGTTGAAATTCTGTTAAATTTCCCTAAGCTTTGTCTGTGTTAGCGATTCCAAACTTCTACACTATGGAACATTGGCTTGTCCTCTTTGGAAGCTGTGCTTCATGGATGGCTTATTCTCAAACTTCGT
Organism: Perodicticus potto; assembly: GCA_963574655.1. Lineage (NCBI taxonomy): Eukaryota > Metazoa > Chordata > Mammalia > Primates > Lorisidae > Perodicticus > Perodicticus potto. The sequence continues at coordinate 18,197 of CAUYRH010157862.1, read as the reverse complement.
GCTTGGATAAACTCTCTTTAAAATAGACTCTAACCCTTTTTGGTTATTTTAGGTTGACATTATCAATAGACAATGAAAAGAAGTAATGTTATCTGACATTTTACTTGATCCTGGGGTTCGATTCTGAACTTTTGAGACCCTCAGACTTTATTTGGAATAGTTACCCCTTTTACTTCTAAAACAGGAGACCCCCATGTATAAAACATGTATAGCCTTCTGAAGATTTACTCAGATGTAAATGAAGAAGCATGGGAAACACTTAATACAGTCTCTGTTATACATGTGATCCCCTTGCTAATGATGCTCACAACTTGTAACCTTTCTTTCACTAATTCCGGCCTTTAGGCTTTGCCTTGGATGTCCTCTGTACCCCAGATCTTTACATAGCTGACTCCTTTTCAACGTTCATATCTCATGTAATCGCTTGGCTAATCCCACACCCTAAAGTAGTTCCCATCTTTAATTAATTAAACATACCACATCATCCTGTTTTATGGTCCTCTTACCCTTATCATTAGATATAATTACCTGGTTGTCTGTTTACCTGTCTTTTATGTCTTATCTTTATGGAATTCAAGATCCTAAAGAGGAGGGATATTGTCTATCTCACTGACTCTCCAGAGCTTAAACTGGTGTAAAAAATACACCCAGAGTAAAAGATTTATTTTATTTATTCACCCAGCCAATTTTCTGAGTATCTATTGTGTTCTAAGAACTGTGCTCCTTGCTGAAGTTAAAGAGCATAAGAAGAGAGAATTCATATATTTTTTAGAGCACCTAAACCAACTGGCAGAGTAAACCATTTATGTGTTTAGTCTGTTGCCTTTAAACCAGCTATGCCTTTAATGATAATAAAACGCTAAAATGCATCTAAGCCCAGTGCTAAGGGATTTTGAGGAAAGATGCCTAAGGCAAAGAAAGTTAACGTCTGTGATATTTGAGCTGGGCTTAAAGATTGAGTAGAGGGTTTTAGCGCAGAGAAAGGAGAAAGGGAATTCAGGGAAAGCATCTAGTATGAGAAAAGGCCCAGAAGGGACGTGGTACTCTGTGCTGGGAGTAGCAGAGGTGGTGGGGAAAAAGTCAGCCACTAGCCTTCAAGGAGGAACAGACACATTGGAGAGTGGTGAGAGTGTGGAGGGAAGCTGGAACCGTGAAGAACCAGAAGTACCTTACCCAGGACTCTTGTCCTTAAACTGTAGGCAATGGCAAATGTGAACTTGATCAGATCTGCATTTTATTTTTTTAAATTTTTTTAATAAGTCATAAATACATAAATCCAGATCTGCATTTTAGAAAGGTCCACTTATTGGTTATTTAGAAGAGGGGAATGTTGTATAGAAGACAGGATGGGAAAGAGACATGGAGGAATTAGAGTAGGAATCCAGGCAACAAATCAAGAAGCCGGAACCAAGGCCGTCTTCACAAATATTAGAAATGCAAAGGGAAGGCTGACACTTCAATTTGGGGGGAGGGAGGGCTGTGTTAAAATTGAGGTGCTTACTAGGTTTCCAGGCTAATAGATCTATTGAGTAATTTAATATTCAAGTTAATGTTTGTTAAAGTTACAATTCACTATATGAGTGGTCAGATGGACAGAATAAAGCAGTGAATCTGCTGTAAATTCTTGGTTTTTTGGGAGGTGTAAAGGAAGAAAGAAGTAGCAAGCATTATCAACAAACTCCTGGACACTTGGGTTTCTACGATTTTATTTCCCAAGAAATATATCCACATAGGGAGATAACTAGATTAGGTTATTACTTAAGAGGCTTACTTCTCTTACAGGGAAACAGGGGTCTGACTTTGACCTTGATGATAACAATAATTTGAAACTCAATAACCATTTTGTCATAACTGCTAACAGGGATGAGTTCTTTTTATGAATTATTAACACACTTAATTCTCATTAGTGTGAGGAAGATACTGCTATTATTACCTATTTTGTAGATGAGGAAACAAATGCCCGGGGATAATAAAGAATTTGCCTAAGTCACACAGTCAACAAGTGTGAAGTAGAATTTATATCTTGACACCTGTCTCCAGAGTTCATTCTTTTAGCCATTTGAGTTTCTGACTGAGAGTCTGCCAGGGCTTCAGGGAGTAGACATTGAGCTGGAAGGTCATTCCTTAAAACAACCCCCCAAAACAAAGGAGCTAACCAAACCAAACCATTCAAATCTTGTTAGTTGCAGGTTCCCCAGAGAGAGGTGTGAGGCCATGCAAGTCGCATCAATGTCAGTGCCACTGAAATATCCATGGCTACAGTGGCCAAAGAGCAGAGGAATCTGCACTTTCTTTCTGCACATAGGCCTCTCAGGGAGTGCCAGTATCTCAATGGTTTCCAAAACCTGATACCTGATGTCTGTTAGACTCTACAGGCTCTGACACCACTTGGTATGTATTTTGTGCCTACTGTTGCCTAAACATTCCCCCCAGTTCTCCAGTATTTGCTTACTGTAGACTCTGGTGTCTAGTTTTAGAAGAACAAAGCACAAACTCATCACCATCTGTCTCTGGCCACCATGCAAACACAGTTGGCTGAGCAAAGACTGTCTTTGTCCTCTTCATTGGCAGCCATTTGTGAGCAAGACTAGATTGCACATTGGGCGAAGCTTCTCCTCTCGGAGCCATGGGCAGAGATGTGAGTATGACAGATAATCTGCTCCAGTTTTCAGGAAGCTGTCACTCTCATTACTTGTCCCTGGAGATCTTCAAATAAGCCTGATTATCTTTTCTGCAAGACAGTTTTCAAATATCTGGAGACAGATATTCTGTTCAGCAGGTCTATTTTCTCCAAGTTGAAAAATACCACTTTTTCAATTATTTTTCATATGGCATGGTTTTGAGGTTTTTTTTCTTTTTTTCCATTTAGCCAGTCATTGTTTTAAGTGGAACGTTCAGATCACTCACGTTCAGTATTAGTAAGAATATATGGGATATGGTTCTGTTTGTCATGTTGGATAATACATTGTTTTGTTTTCCCTCTTGTGCTATTGTTTTGTAAGAGCTGTGAGCTTGAACTTCCAAGCATTTTTTCCACTCTGGTGGGTATCTATTGTGCTTTTTCACGCGTAATGTAGTTTGAGTATTTCCTGTAGGGCGGATCTAGTAGGGACAAAGTCTCTTAGTGTTTGCTTGTCTGGAAAAGTCTTTATTCCTCAATCATTTCTTTTTTTCTTTTTTTGAGACAGAGTCTCACTATGTTGCCCTTGGTAGATAGAATGCTACAGCTCACAGCAACCTCAAACTCTTGGGCTTAAGCAATTCTTTTGCCTCCCCTCCCAACTAGCTGGGACTACAGGCACCCACCATAATGCCTGGCTATTTTTTATTGCAGTTGTCATTGTTGTTTAGCTGGCCTGGGCCGAATTTAAACCTGCTAGCCTTGGTGTATGTGGCTGGCACCAGAACCATTGTGCTATGGGTGCCAAGTCTCCTCAATCATTTCTGAAACTTAGTTTTGCAGGTCACAAACTTCTTAGCTGGCAGTTTTTCTATTTAAGAAGACTAACAATGGGACCACCATCCTTTCTGGCTCAAAAGGTCTCCACTGAGACGTCTGCTGTTAGCCTGTTGGGTTTTCCTTTGTAGGTCAGTTGTTACTTTCATCTTGATACTTGTAGAATTTTCTCCTTCATTTTCACTTTGGCCAGGTTGAAAAGCACATGTGTTGGAGATGTCCTGTTTGCTCAATATTCCCAGTGTTCAGTGACCATCTTATATTTGGATATCTGAATCTCTGGTGATACTAAGAAAGTTTTCCTCAATAATTCCCTTAAAAAGGTTTTTTATGCTTTTGGCTTTTTCTTCTCTCTCAAGTGATTGTTCATTCTTACTCTTTTTCTTTTTTTTTACTGCATCTTTGACTGAATGGGTTAGTTCAAGAGCCTTATCTTCAAGCTCTTTCTTCTTGATCTAGTCTGATTCTGAAGCTTTCCGTTGTATTTTTAAATTTCCAAAATAATTACTTTATCTCTTCAAGTTTTATTATATCCTTTCTTACATTTTCTACCTCTTTAGGTATTTTTTCACTGATTATCTGAAAATTTTTTTGGCTTTATTGTTTTCTGTCTTCAAAATCATTCATTTTATTTGTCATCTATATTCTGAATTCCATTTTCAACATTTTGACAATTTCCTTTAGTTTGAGGTCCAGCTATAGTTTGAGGTCCAGCTATAGATTCGCTGTGATCCCTTGAGGACATTGAACTAGCTTGGTTTTTTTATGTTGCCAGAATTCTTTTGCTGGTTTCTTCTCATCTGAAATTGTTTCTCTCAGCTCAGGGAAGATAAGTTTGCACACACCTTTTCTCTTTTTCTGGGAAGTCTCCTACTCAGTGAGAAGAAGGAGAGGTTCCTAGGTGCTGCTTTTGTGATCTGCTCCAGAAGACTGACCCAGCAGGAGAAAGGCAAATGGCTTTGACATGCCGGATGGTCCTTTCTGAGCTTCCAAAGGTATCTCTATTCCTCTATTTCTTACAGTAGTAATTCTACCATAGGTAGGACTTTTATTTATCATTATATAAAATGTTTGCACTTATGATTTTCTGTACATATCAATTGCATGTCTATTTATCTTTTCACAAATATACCTTTTTTAATGTTATTCTCAAATTTCTAAATTCCTTAGTCCAAAATTACCACATCAGGGGAATGTTAGTATATAATGTATCAAGAAAATAGCCATAATTTAATAATATCAGTTCTAATATGATGGAAGAAAAATAAAATAATATCAATATGTAAAACTAAGGCTGAATGATATTGATCTCTTTTTTAATATACAACTTTATTGTTTTCTCTTAAAACTGCTAGCTGCATTTGTTATTTTTGTGAAGACACCATAAACCATTACATACACTAAATAAAGCTTTGAAAGGGGCCCAGGCAGGGTGGTTCACACCTGTAATCCTAGTGCTCTGGAAGGCTGAGGCAGGTGGATTGCTTGAGCTCAGGAGTTCAAGACCAGCTTGAGCAAGAGTGAGACCCCTTCTCTACAAAATAATAGACAGACTATTCAAGTGTAGTGGCACATGCCTGTAGTCCCAGCTACTTGGGAGGCTGAGCCAAGAGGATTGTTCAAGTCCAAGAGTTTGAGGTTTCTGTGAGCTACAATGATGCCACAGCACTCTACCCAGGGTGACCGAGAAAAGAAAGAAAGAAAATAAAGCTTTGAAAAGGGATTGGGGAGTGGATTAAGAGGAGCATAAAGTGAAAAACTAATAGCATCAGTTAAATCAGTGTACATTCTGAGACTTCGAGTAAACTTAAGCAGTTAATAATTAAAAAAAACAAAACAAAACTGAACTCACAGTCAAGAGTTTTTAATAGAAAGTCTCCTGAATTCCTATGCTGTACACTCTTGGGCTAGCTTTCAGAGGATCAAGTCACAGACCCACTACAGTGTTATCTTCAGCCATGGCAGACACAAATTCCTATGGAAAAGGGAATCCCATTCCTCAATCTCCAGCAATAATAATCAACAATAACTATTCATGCTTGGTAGGAATGTGGTAAAAACAACACTCAATGTGCATTTTACTTCTACTCTGACACCAAAACAACAATCAACACAGTAGACTTTTTTTTTTTATTGTTGGGGATTCATCAAGGGCACAAGAAACCAGGTTACTCTGATTGCATTTGTTACGTAAAGACCCTCTCACAATCATGTCTTGCCCCTTTGGGTGTGGCACACACCGAGACCCCACCCCCTCACTCCTTCCCTCTGTCTGCTCTTCCTTTCCCCACCCCGCCCGCCGGCTTTCTCTCTCTCTGCTCTCCCCTCCTCCTACTCCCACCGTGTCATTAATTATCCTCATATCAAAATTGAGTACATAGGATTCATGCTTCTCCATTCTTGTGATACTTTACTAAGAATAATGTGTTCCACTTCCATCCAGGTTAATACAAAGGCTGTAAAGTCTCCATCTTTTAATGGCTGAATAGTATTCCATAGTGTACAGATACCACAGCTTGTTAATCCATGCCTGGGTTGGTGGGCAACACGGAAGACTTTTGTGACCAAAAGCGTATTGGACTTCCTGCAGCAACAAGCAAACAATTCTGCAATGGACACTAGCTGAGAGTTCGCGAATTCAATTCTGACAGAGAGAGAGCCTCATATCTCACACGTTGAGGGCTCAGTTCCCAAGACTGTTGCCTCCTTCCCGCCAGCCACAAGTCTGGGCCTCTGATTTACCAGCTTCAAGTTGGTTTTCACAACACCTTCTTTGTGTTTGATTAATTTGGTGGAGTGGATCACAGAACTCAGGAAACCTTACTTAGGTTTGCTAGTTTATTAAAAAGGATAGTTTAAAGAATGCATATAAAGATCCAGATGAAGAGGTACACCCATGAGGTCTGGAAGCACCCTAAGTGCAGGAGCTTCTGTACCCACGGTGTTGGGGTGTGCTACCCTTCCAGCATACGGATGAGTTCTTATTCACCTTACTGTTGGTCTCCATGTATTTAGCTATATGGAAGCTCTCCAAACCTTGTCCTTTTGGTATTTTATGGGGACTTTATTGGATAGCATGATTGAAAATTCCGTAGAAATGTGATTGGACAAGAAGGGGGCATACTCTAATACTAATAGACTGAGTGGGAAAACCCACCAAGGCTGGTTTGCTCATATTCTTTTTGGCCTCTCCATGTTTTATTCCTTTCTCTGGGTTATAGGATAGGACTCCTGGAATTAGAAAGAGGTAGGTCACTCCTATGACCTATGATCAGGTTCAAGTCCTACTTGCAGGTGAAAGAACAGGAGAAAGAGAGAAAGAAGAGGAGAAGAGAGGAGGGGAGAAGAGGGGAAGGAAGGAGAGAGGAGAAGAAAGGAGACAAGAGGGGATTAAGGGAGGAGAGAGGAGAGGAAAGGAGACGAGAAGAGAAAAAAAAGAAGAGGAGAGGAGAAGGGAAAGGAAGGGAAGGAAAAAGAAAGGGAAGGGAAGGGAAAGGAAGGGAAGGGAAGGGAAGGGAAAGGAAGGGAAGGGAAGGGAAAGGAAGATACTTTGTTGTCCGAGGCTTGCTTCTGGGGACTAAAGCACCCCAACAGTATAATAAGACCTATGGGAGTTATGAACTAGTAACAATGAGTAAAATTGTGTGTGTGTGTGTGCATGTGTATCATCCTTAGCTAAGAGGGCATGTCATTGTTCCCAACATAAAAACTACAAGGTTTTTATATTATCACTCATCTCTAGAACTTACTTTCTGAGTTGTTTCTGAGAAGGCCATTGTATCATTATCTCAGTGTTCTCTGAATTTGCAAACTCACTGACCAGTGCACTCACTTCCACAGATAAAATGTTGAGCTGTCTTTGGAGGAGAGTTTTGCCTGTTGGCACTTCCAGGCCCCTACCACCTTAACTCCAAGTTCAGTTACGCATGTTCCTGGGGAGCAACACACCATTTTTCTATGCATTAGCTCTGCTCTCTTCCCTGGGCTTCTGCAGGACTTGAAGCCTGGCTGCTGAGGGATGGCGTAGAATAGCCCACTTCTGTGATAGTGACCCTTTCTATCAGCAATCTACAGTAATATCTCCCAAAAGTTGTGTAGTATAACAAGTTTTACAGCAGTAATTACACTCTCATATAATCATTATTAACCTGAAGCATTTTTTACAAAAATGAAATACCAGTTTACCCAGAAACTCACAATATTAAACATATAAAATTGAGGGGGAGATGCAGAAGTATGTATTTGATTCCTTTTTCAATCAATTAATCTCCATGGAAGACACCTTGTTTTCTGAACCGAAGGCTTTATGTCCCTTTAAAATTTGTATGGTACAATCCTAGCCCTCAAAATTATAGTAGTAGGAGGTAGGGTCTTTCGGAGGTAATTAAGTCATGAGACTGGAGCTCTCATGAATATAATTAGGGCCTGTAATGGCCTGAATGTTTATGTTTCCTCAAGAGGTATATGATGAAAGCTTAGTCTACCAGGTGATCATAGTGGGCAGTGGGGCCCCTGGGATAGTAACATTATTGAAACGTGGGATCTTTGGGAGACTCCACCCTCAAGAGTAGGATTAGTGCCCTTATAAAAGATACCCCAGAGAGCTGACTTGTGCCTGCCACCAGGCAAGGACATAGTGGGAAGAGATCATACTGTTTATACTAGTTTCTGGTCTTTTGTGACAACAACTCTTTGGGTTGAGATAGGGCCCTTATAGAAGAGATATGAGAGGGCTTACCATTCTTCTTACTGCTCTGCACCATGTGAGCATGCACTGAGAAAATGGCAGTCTGCAAACCCAGTAGAGTAATCTCATGAGACATTGGGCTTGCAGACACTTCGATCTTGGACTTCCCAGTCTCCAAAGCTGTGAAAAATAAATATTAGTTATGTAAGCCATCCAGTGTATGGCATTCTGTTATAGCAGCCTGAACTGGCTAAGACACTTTGAGAAACACTTTTTGAAGAGTCTTGGCAAATACTCTTAACCTAACTTACAGTCCACTTTCCTTTCACCCTCCCTGGCTCTTTCTTTTCTCTCTCTCTCCCAAATTTTTTTTCTTTCTTTTCCCATACAGCTCTGGTTTTATCTTAAAGTCCTAAAACTTCCTCTCTAGCTTATTTTGAAAACTATTTTTAATTATCTTTATCTTCTTTTTTGACAGATCCTCTAACTTTTCCTTTGACATTCTATAAAAGACCTAATTTTACTGAATTCAGAACATTTCCCGTGTACTACATACAACAAGAGTTTACTGAATACTCAGGGAAACTGTTTTTTCTAGGAAAAGAAAAAACAAGAGCTTAACACATAGAAACTTATTCCCCCATTCAAGTGGGGAGCAAAACAGGAAACAAAATAAATAATTTGTTAGAAAATCATAAATATTACAGAAAAAGTAAATTAGGAAGGATGAATAGACATCAGTGAGTTTACTTGCTCAGATTTTCTCTGTTTGCTAGTGACTGCGCTGACCACGCTCCTCAAGTCTCTTGAAAGACCAGGAAACCCTGGAAAGAAACACTAAGTCTGTTAAGAGATCCCAAAGAGATCCTAAAAACTTTCCTCACACAGTTCTATTTATGTAGCTATAATTTTCCCTGACGGAACTTGATGTATGAAATCAGACAGTTAAATTTTGGAACTCATCCTGGAAAAAGTGCTACATACCTCATTGCTGAATATCACTACGGTCACCAAATGGTCAAGGGGAGGACTTCAGAGATGGCTGCAGTGATATTCAGCACTAAGGAATGTAAGGGGTGGTTTCAGCTGTAAATTATGAATCTTGGAAGAGGTGAGCAGTGGGAAATATTGAGGGAAGAAGCAGATCAGGGCAAAGTCACCGTGTGAGTATCCATTTGACCTCCAGCAGGATGGAGAAGCAAGAAGAAGGCACAGGGGGTGGAAGGCTCTAAACAGAGCTAAGCGTAGGAGATGAGTTCCAGAGACATGGAGAGGCCAATTTTGCAGGGCCTGGACCATTATGAGGGCCTTAGCATTTGTTCTGAGAGAGGATGGGAGTGACTGGAGAGCTCTGATGATTACATGCTCTGGTTTATACTGTTCAAGCATGACTTGGCTGCTTAGAGAGAAGGGATCCTAGTAGGGCAATGGTAGGAACAGGGAAGTCAGTTAAGAGGTTATTAGTTTGGAAAGCTGTTGGCCTCTTACTGTTTCCAAGGCCTTGGGTTAAGTGCTGCTGGGGAGATGATGGTTAAAAGACTCAACAACTTTTTGATTAGTTTCTGTCCACACGAAGGCTTTTTGCTAGTTTCCCAGTCTACAGAAGAATGTCTGGTTTGCAGTACACATTTGGCAACTCTATGATTCATTTGTCCTGTTGTTGCCACTTCTAGAGAGGAATGAACATATAAAATTTTTTATTCTTATTTTATTTAAGACATCTTTGAATATACTCAACTTCTCTAAAAAAAAAAATCCACTTGCACCTCTGAAGCAATCTAATTTCCTGAAATCTGACTGGTGGCTTGTAAGATTGCACAAGGTTATCTGTTCTGACAGCTTAGATACTATCATCCCGGAAGAAAGAAAGACATCCTGTTGCCTAACAGATGGTTGTCAGGCAGTCATTGCAAGGTGGTTAGCAAAACTTATCAGGCTTCTGCCTTGACACTCAAGGAAAGTGGTGTGGTGTAGGCAACCATCGCAGAAAATGAGGTCATGAGACATTCAGCCATGACTTTGGGTTTACCATGGACAGTCCTTAGCTTCTTTGAGGCTTGGCTTCATCTTCTGCTAAATGGACACAAGAAGAGCTCCTTCCTCCTTCCTTAGGAAGCCGTGCTGTGGAAAGGGAATGAGCTGAAACAGCCTGAGCCTGTGCTTTGTAAAAGTGGTCAATGCAAATCACTGTTGTTCTTCACCAACCACTCAGAACTCTGAGTATCATTTTTATAATCTCCCAACTTCTTGAACGTTCTGTGTCAAGGTGTAGATTTTCTGAAATGTCTTCTTATATGTAGAGCTCCAGAGCATCTTCCCAGTTTGATCCTGACACCAGTGAGTCTACTTGCTCAGATTTTCTCTGTTTGCTGGTGACTGTTCTGACCATGCTCCTCAAGTCTCTTGAAAGACCAGGAAACCCTGGAAAGAAACACTAAGTCTGTTAAGAGATTCCAAGGAGATCCTAAAAACATTCTTCACACTGTTCTATTCAGGTAGCTATAATTTGCCCTGATGGAACTTGAAGTATGAAATCAGACAGTTGAATTTTGAAACTCATCCTGGAAAAAGTGCTAGATACCTCATTGCTGAATATCACTACGGTCACCAAATGGTCAAGGGGAGCACTTCAGAGATGACTGCAGTGATTTTAAGCAATAAGGAATGTAATAAGACTTGTTTTTAGATGACAGTTCTGATAGCCATTCCAGAAAAAGAGTTCCAAAATTACTTTGAAGGATGTACTAGACCCTGGGGTCAGTGCATAGCTCCCCAAGGGGACTCCTTTCCAGGTGACTGTAGTGATTCAGCATGAGATAGGTTGCCTTTTTTCTAAGATGGGTTTGCAAAGTTAATTGTCAGACCTCATATATGTGCAAGACACAGATCAATGTCAGGAGTGTGAGGTCTTTGACTTCATATTGACCAACAAGAAAAACACACGCTGGAGAGCATGATCTTCACTATTCATTGCCATAGACTTTTAAGAATTGTGACTGTTAAGCAGCAAATAGCAACTTAATTCCTAGACTCTTGTTTCTGTTTTTACAGGCCTCCAGTTTTCCGTAAGTCAAAAAAATCTAGTTAACTAATATAACACGTGTTTATTAGGGACCCTTTGGGAGCATATAATAATGTTACCCCAGAAGTGATATGAGGAATTCTGAGATGCTGGCTTGTGAGGTGACTAGCTATTACTAAATTTCTTTGTCAGATATAATAAGGAAGAAAGAAGAAATTACAAAAATATTGTAGCATGTCATTTCATGAATAAATGAATATATATGCTAGGATTATTCATAAAGTTTTATAAGCATTGATTCACATAATTAAAATTATGGTGCTTAATTAATTAATTAATTAATTAATTAATTTATTTGTAGAGACAGAGTCTCACTCTATCACCCGTGGTAGAGTGCCATGGCGTCACACAGCTCACAGCAACCTCCAGCTTCTGGGCTTACGTGATTCTCTTGCCTCAGCTTCCCGAGTAGCTGGGACTACAGGCACCCACCACAATGCCCGGCTATTTTTTTTGTTGCAGTTCGGCCGAGGCTGGGTTTGAACCCGCCACCTTCGGTATATGGGGCTGGCGCCTTACTCAATGAGCCACAGGTGCCGCCTCTATGGTGCTTATTTAAAGACTGCTTAGAGGAAACAGATGTTGATAATTATATTAAAAGTATATTATAAAAAATTATATTATATAAAATTGCAGTATAGATAATGTAAAGATTAATACAGGCAAATCCTATGTTGAAAAAAAAGAAAGCTTTTCATATATATAGGTGAGCTGATTGTGTCTCCTTAAGATTTTCATGTTGAAATCCTAACCCCCAATACCATGGGGTGTAACTGAATTTGAAGACAGGGATTTTAAGGACATAAAATGAAGTCATGTCTGTTGTCCCTAATACAATATGACTGGTGGCCTTATAACAAGACAAAGTCTGGACACTCAGGGAGGCAGCAGGGTCATGTTACCCAGAGAGATGACCACATAAAGGGACAACCACAATGGAACCATCTGTAAATCAAGGAGCAAGGCCTCAGGAAAAACAAATCCTGCTTCATCTTGGACTTTCAGCCCGGAGAATCGTGAGAAAATAAATTTCTATTGTTTAAGCCACCTAGTCTGGTCTTTGTTATGGTCGCCTTAGCAAACTAATATATTAAGGAAAAGTAACCACTTGAATGACAGAAAATTAAGGCTATTTTAGGAACATTAAGAATAACAAATGGAGTAAGATCAAAGAGAACTTAAAGGCCTAGACATAAAAGGTTATTCTGCACACACATCTTGAAACCCAGGACATATCAGCAAGCAGAGAGAATGTCTTGATTACAGAAGTTGAAAAATCCCTGCCTAGGACAATAGAGAATATTAAGTGTGAGCCTCTAATTTCACAAAGGAGACTTAGAGAAGTTCAGCAACTTGCCCAGTATCGGTCTACGGGCAAAGGGCAGGGCATGGGCTGATTCCATCATCTCCTGACTTCAGGTCCAATGCTGCTCCATTGAACAGCTTCCCTGCTGATCTGAATTGCCCTGCATGTTCATTCCAATTAGCATGAGACACACTCCCATTTACTGCGGAGTTGTATTGAGTTTGTGCCCACCATTTGGAATCATTTTCACTGAAACAACAATAAAAGAAGCAGTGAACCCTCTCGAAGCATTTTTACTCTCTGTGGTGGCTTTCTGAAGGGCTTGGTCTGTTTGCACTGTGAGGGTAGATAGCACGTAGGCCGGATGACAGGAATAATTTTCACCTACAGGAACTTGCTTAGGTATTCATATGAAGAGGCCTTTTTCCTTGTTGCAGAAACAAACGCAGCTACACTCACTTTACTTATACCTTCCACCTTCCCTACAAAACAGATGACTGTGAATCTTTGCTTAAAACAATTACTTAAATATGTGTGCGTGAGGGCGGAGGATTTGCAAATCAAATCACATAGTTCAGCTAAATATGGCCTTTGTTAGGAGAAATAACTTGTAAGCAAATAAAACTAAGGATTGGAATCCGTTGTGGACCACAACGTGGAAATAATGTCTACTGTTCTCAGAGAATTTGTAGACTTTAACCATTGCATGTCAATCCAGACTGCCCAGTGGTACATAACTCTTGAAAGAAATCACCACTACCAGGAACAAATAGAAAGTGCCATTCTACTTCTATAATGGTGTCTTTTAAAAAAATAATTAAAAAACCCAGTGTAAACTAATCTGACCTCAGTGATTTTGAGTTATATCTTAGAATGAGAAAATTTAGTGTTGTGAAATGAAACCACACCTGCCTATAGATATAAAGTAACTGATGTTGTGTTTCTGGTCAAGGATAGTGTTCCTTGTATTTCTATCTGTGTAGATGATTAAACATAAAATATCCAGTATGAATCCCATTAGCTTTTATATTTAGCATTTCTGGGTAGTGGTAAATATTCAGTTTATAGATCACATTACTCATTTTTCATTTTTATTTATTTGTTTATTTTTATTAAATCATAGCTGTGTACATTAATGCAATCGTGGGGTACAACGTGCTGGTTTTATATACAATTTGAAATATTTCTATCAAACTAGTTAACGTAGTCTGCATGGCATTATCTTAGTTATTGTTTTAAGACATTTATATTCTACATTTCATAAATTTCACACGTACCCTTGTAAGATGCACCATAGATGTGGTACACTATTTACTTTTTAAATGATGCTTCTTGCTTCAGAACCCCTGTATCTTTGAAGTTGAATTTATCACTCCACATTTTGAAATTTAATTCAAATACAAACATTTCAGTTTGGCACCTGTATAGCTCAGCGGTTAGGGCGCTGGCCACATACACCAGGGCTGGTAGGTTTGAATCCAGCCTGGCCCTGCTATAGCTGAGGGTTCTGGTGGGCACCTTTAGTCCTAGCGACTTGGGATACTGAGGCAAGAGAATCACTTTAGCCCAAGAGTCTGAGGTTGCTGTGAGCTGTGACGCCACAGCACTCTACCAAGGGCAACATAGTGAGATTCTGCCTCAAAAAAAAAATTTTTTTTTCGTGAGTTTATGTGTACTTTATGTATTTTTTCGTGAGTTTATGTGTATCTATATGCGCACGTACATGCAGGCATGAGCACTACCTGGTATTTTGCCATCTCTTTACATGAACGTTTGCATTTAATTTGCTCCTTCTTAGTCTTTTTTGATTTTTCATCTATAACATGTATATTATTAGAAAATTTTGTTGTGGAAACATAATACTCTGATAATAAATATTTTCCTGCTTAAAAATAACTGTTTGAGGCAAAAGAATCGCTCAAGCCTAAGAGGTGGAGGTTGCTGTGAGCTGTGACTCCACAGCACTCTACGGAAGGCAATAAAGTGAGACTCTGTCTCTACAAAAAAACCCCAAAAAACTGTTTTCAGTTTAGGCAGAAGAAAGTGTTATAGGTCTGAGAACTAAAGATTCATGAGGTTCATAAATTTGGAAACGAGAGCTTTATTTCTCATAAAGAGTTGCAGCCTATAGGCTGGGAAACATAGCCCTGGGCAGAAACAGAGAGAAAGGATGTCAAGGGAAGGGTGACGACAACAGCAATTTACGCTGAGAGGGGCAGTGGCTCAATGTACATATTTAATAAGCTGTAGGAGGGTCATGAATATTTATGAAAGGAGAAACATGTGCAGTTGAGCTTCATGCTGCTTCATGGGTCACTTGTCCAAACAATGGTGGCATTAGCAGGATCCAAGGGTGGAGATTTTGTTCCTCTGAACTGAAAGGGGACGCAGGGAACACAAGGCCCACTATGTGCAGCCTCTGAGGACAAGTCACACTACTCCTTCCTCAGTGGTCTCTTATCAGGAAGGGATGCTGGTCAGTCGACCCCAAACCACAACCTGCAGGGTCACCAGGCCTGTTGAAATCAGCAGGGAGCAAGTCTTTCCAAAGGACTGGTTTCTGACCAACTCTGAGGGAAGAGAGCCCAATAGTGGTTTGGGAAGGAAGGGATATAATGCAGCGTGTCTGCCCTCCCATCCTGTCATGGCTAAGAACTCTGTTTTAAGGTTTCTCCAGGGCCACCTTGACCAAGAAGGGAACCATTCTGTTTAGCTGAGGGGCTCAAACCTTTATTTTTATTTCTCAGGTCACATGCCATACTAACAACCCTGGCTGGGTTAGTCCATGTGCATTTGTGTGTGTCATCATGAAACTACATTAATCATGCAGCCAACAAACAAAACAGATCGACAAATAAAGTATGAACTGTTAAATTCAAATGTGTAGGGGGGGTGCTTTTCCTACCCACGTATAATATTCTAAAGCTTTGATATTCTTTTGGGAAATATTCATTGAGCCTTCACTATGAACAGGGACAATGAAAAGGTATGGGTATTCAGTAGTGAATAAAACACCTTTCTTAATCTTGTGGATTTATATTTTAGTGGGGTACTAAGAAAACAAATAAGGAAAGCAAAATAAATGAAACAACGGCAAGTTTGAATAAGGTCTGTGAAGCAAAGACAAAGAGTATAGGGCTTGGATTTTATGTTCCATGAAGGCTTTTACACTGAAAAGTAATAAGATACAATTTAGATCTTCAGGAAGCCTTTCACTTGCTCTCCACTGTGGTGTGAATGATTTAGAAGGGAAAGAGTGAAGGAAGGCATAGCCACAAGTTGCATACTGATTTGGACCCATGATGAAGGTGACTTGCATTCAGCAGGTCCTGAGGGGATGACAAGAGTGCTGATTCCCTTAGGACACAGAATTGTCACAGCTTGATGATTCCATGTGTTAGGGAACAAGAGGGAGAATGATGTCAGGGTGACTCCTGGGGGTCTGGCTTGAGCATCCAAGTGGTTGGGTGAGTCACTTATTGAGGCAGGTGTTGCGTGATGTGGGGATTTCTAACCCCACAGCAGGAAGGACTAAGGGGCATGTTTTGATTGTACTGGACACACCAAGATTCAGTTCACTGGGATAGGTGATGTTCAGCAGGCTGTGGAGTATGTGAATATGAAATTCCCAGGAAATGTAGTGAGTGAGGTACAGAGTGGAATGCATCAGTATGTTCCTGGGAACTGATTAACTCACCAAGGAAGAAGAATGGAGCAAGAATAAGAGGAAAAGCTTGCTTGAACATATGTTGTTTTGGGGAGGAGAGATGGTGGATGTCATGCAGTGCTGCTGAGAGATGAGTGAGATGAAGACAGAGGGAGCCTTGAACCTGAGAGGCATCGTAAAGTGGTGAAGAGCTCCGATTCTGAAGCCCAACTTCCCGGGTTTGAACGCTGGCTTTGATCTCAGGACCAAAACAAATAGGTCTCCATGTGTCTGTGATTCCCCATTTAAAATATAGATAACAGTAGTCCTTACAGATGCTTTGCAAGGATTTAACGACTTTATGCATATAAAACACTTGGAAGTGTGCTTGGCACATTTCATTCAACAAATGTTCATTGACCATGCCCCGTGTGGCAGGCGCAATGCCAGGTGCTGGGTCATAGACATGAAAAAAATCTTCATTCCCAGGGACACAGAGAGGCAGACAATAAGCAATGAGAAAAAGAAACACGGGGAAAGCAGTGAACGAGCATGATGACTACATCATTTATAATAGTGTAGTCAGGGTGGTGAGGAGTGAAACCTGCAGCTCTCTGGGGTGAACACAGCCCCACTGGAGGAAGAGGCAGAAGATTCTAGAATGTTCAAAGGCTGCTTCCCATTGGGAGCTGGAGTCTCACTCCCCTTCTCTCACCCTCAGTGACCTGCTGGACCATAAGATGTAACACAGTAATGTTCTCAGATTTCATAGGTGGCGCAGCAAGAGCTTTGCAGTGTCCATTCAGACAACTTGGAATGTTTTCTTGGGAGAAGTCAACTGCCATGTAAAAAGTCTAACTACCCTAAGATTGCAGGACCATGAGGAAGCCCATTCTGGCCATACGCAGAAGCCACACTGGGTAGGGGATAGAGAAGGAGAGGGCTGTAGAAAGAAAGGGCCAGGGAAGGAGAGAGAACCCCCTCCAACCTCTGTCTGTCCCTGCCATCTCAGCCCAGGCAGCAGATGCATGAAAAAAAGAAGTCATCGGGTGACTCTAGCCACAGTTATAATTTTCCTACAACTTTAGAAAGCATGTTAAATGAGATCTGCCCCGCTGAGCCCATTAACCCAAAACCATAAAGGAAAGCAATAAATTGTTGTTTTAAGCTACTAAGAAACAGCCACCCAAACAAACAAGAAACCAAAGGACAGGAAGGCCTTTGTGCTGGAGTGACCTAAACCAGGGGTGAGGAAATATGATCAAAGCCATGTTTTGCTATGGTCATCATATGTTTCAGCAGTGAAAAGAACTAAAATTGACCAAATTCAGTGGGGTAGTGAGGGTGTAAGCAGGTAAATGGAAGCCGACGAGAAAGAGGTGAAAATCTACCTATAAAGGACAGTGTGAATAGGGTGGAGCTCATCACCCTGTTATTGCATTTTAATTTATTTTCCTTTTTTTAAATTAAATCATAGCTGTGCACATTAGTGCGATCATGGGGTACAATGTGCTGGTTTCATACACAATCTGGAATATTTTCATCAAATTGTTTAACATAGCCTTCATGGCATTTTCTTAGTTATTGTATGAAGACATTTGTATTCTGCATTTAATAAATTTCACCTTTACCTTTCTGAGATGCACCGTAGGTGTGGTCCCACCAATTACACTCCCTCCACCCATCCTCCCCCATCCCCTCCACTCCCTTGCCCCTTTCCCCATATTTTTGTGCTATAATTGGGTTATAATATTATGCAGCCTTAAAGAAAGATGGAGACTTTACCTCTTTCATGTTTACATGGATGGAGCTGGAACATATTCTTCTTAGCAAAAGTATCTCAAGAATGGAAGAAAAAGTATCCAATGTACTCAGCCCTACTATGAAGCTAATTTATAGCTTTCATACATTTTAATTTCTTATCAGCAACTGAGAGGGTCTGAAGGCAGAGATGAAGAGAGTTTGAAGACAGAGACCAGAGCTAAGGTAGATATTTGGTTTTTGGAGGTTTTTTTCTTT
>CAUYRH010157860.1:0-26012 GCA_963574655.1 Perodicticus potto | reverse complement strand
GGTGCATCTTACAAGGGTACAAGTGAAAATTACTAAATGTAGAATATAAATGTCTTCATATAGTGATTAAAAGGCCATGAGGGCTATGTTAAATAGTTCAATGAAAATATTTCAGATTGTATATGAAGTCAGCACATTGTGCCCCATGATTGCACCAATATACACAATTATGATTTAATGAAAATTAAAAAAAAAAAACAAAGTAAAATCTTAAAAAAAAAGGTGTTGTCCATTCTTTGAGGCAACATACTGCCTGATATGTTCTGCCTTCAAACAGCCACACCTCCTCAAGTCTTAACTCAAGTTTTCGCTTCTCCAGGAGGCCTTCCCTAAGCACCTATATAAAATCCTCATCACCCGCAGCCCTGCACAATCAATTCCCCTCACCCTATTCCACTTTCTCTTTTTATAGCAATTACCACAGCCCATACTTTGCAGCCCGCTATATACTGTCTTACGCGGGGTTTTTTTGTTCTTTGCTGTGCTAGAATCAAGCTCTTTCAACAGCAAGATTTTGGAGATTTTATTCCTTCATGTACCTAGAACAGTGCCAGGAACATAGCAGGAATGCAATAAACACTTTTTAATAATTTGAGGAGATCATCATTTAACTATGGAAATTGCCATACTCCCCCAAAGAGTTGCTTAGTCAGTACAATATATGAAAGTACAGTAATTGAATACTGAGGACTCTAAAAGAAAGCATGTTTTGATGGGAGAAGGTTATCAAGTGCTAAAAGTAGAGTAGAAGATATCAGGAATCCCCCCCACCCCCAAAGAAGGGGAAAAGTGGAGAATAATGAAGTAGGAATGTCTTGAAGAAAAGCAAGAATGGTTTAGTTATACTTCAAGATGTTGATGTTGAATATGATGGGAGAAAAGATCCTACTGTCTGACCTGCCATTGCTCTGAAGTACCTGTGCTGCTCAGTCATTACTGATTACAATTCTCTAGGAATGTCATCCTTTATAGAAAGTTTCAAACATGCTATTTGACCCAAGAATAGCATTTCACATACTCAAACAACATATTTCCCTTTGTTTTCTTTTGCCATCAAAAATTGTTTCTTTGCTATCTCCCATAGGCTTCTACTGGGGAAAGGTCGGGGAACCTCTCTCTGATACAATAGTCTCATACTGGACTACAGATTAGAATGATCCGGGGGCTCCTAAAAATGCCTGACTGGTTAAACAAGAACTCTGCCAGGGACATCCAGGCATGGGTATTTTTTTTTTTAAGTATTCCAGGTGATTCTAATAAGTAGCCACGTTGGCCAGCTACTGAAAATTCCAGGTTAACTGAGTTACATGCATGAAGCTTGTCAGTCCTTAAAATTTTCTGTTTACTAGAGAATCTTCTGAAGCTGGAGGCTAATCATTACCTGCTGCTGATCCATCTCCCCCAGACTGAGGCTGCTTGAGAAAATACCAGCAGTGTGTTTCTAACTTCAGCATACTTGATTTTTTTCTTTATTTCAGATTAATATGAGGGTACAAAGGATTAGGTTACAATGTTTGTGTTCGTTAGTGTTTGTTAGGTAAAGTCCCTGTTGTACTTGTGTCCCACTCCCAGGAGCGGTGCCATGTACCCTTACATTGTGCCCATTAAGTGGGAACACACGGATGTCCCTCCCTGCTCCCCTCGCGATCCCCTTCTGTTCTCCCCATAGTTTTTCTCTTATGTTGGTGTATCTGATGAGCAAAATTCCCAAATGTCTTAGTTCATCTTCTGACTTCATATTAGCATTGGGTACACTGAGAACTTGCTTTTCCATTCTTGTGATACTTTACTAAGAAGAATTTGTTTGAACTCCATCAAGTTAACACAAAAGATGTAAAGTCTATCATTTTTATGGCTGAATAGCATTTGGTGGTATACATACGCCAAGATTATTAACCTACTCATGGGTTGATGGGCACTTGGCTTATTTCCACATCTTGATGCTTGTAAATTTAGTCAAGTGCAAATGTCCTTGTGATAAAATGTTTTTTTTTTTTTCCTTGTGGGTAGATGCCTAGGGATCACGGGAAGAGTCACAGAGAACAAGCACCTTGTTTGGTAAATGCAAATCAAATGGAAGGTCTACTTGGAGTTCTTGGAGGATTCTCCCTACTTCCAAAGAGGCTATATTAGTTTGCAATCCCACAACAGTGTAAAAGTGTTCCCTTCTCTCCACATTTGTGGCAGCATCTGCAGTCTTTATCACACTTCAGAGTCACATGGAGAGCTTATTAAAATGTGGACTCCTGGGTCCCACTCCTAGAGATTCAGATTCAGTACGTCTGGGATGGGGCCTGAAAATTTGCTTTCTAATAAACTTCCACATGATTCATCTGCAAACTAAAGTTTGACAGCTGCTGCCCTAGAAAAAAGACATCCTGGAATGAGCCCTCATCAGACGTGCTGGGATAGCCCTGGGGAAGCCCAGGGGGACAGTGTCCAATCCTAATTCTAATCTTCTTGTCTAATCTTCTTGTTCTCAGTCTCCAATGACCCTCAACAACTGATTTCTCCAAATCCTAGGGGACTCAAAACTTCCAACAAGGGTGACTTTGAAAATAAAACATTCTCAAAATAAAATAAAATAAAATAAATGCTTTGAAAGAACCAGAAGCTGGAAAAATTCAGTCCTCTATGTGTGAACAGTAGAGCCGTACACCATGCCAGTTACCTGCACGTGTGTGATGTGTTTTCAACTTTCTGTGCTGTTTTTAATTGCTAGAGGGAGATTTAGTCCTCTCTGTATTTCAGTAACATTTTGTTCATGAATGTCTCTCTTTAGACACTTAACAATTAGCACACCTAGTATCTCCCGCCCTTGCTAGATTTTTACTGCTTAGAGCAGGGCCAACCATTTTCATATGCAGCATCCCACTTAGCCTAACATAGAACATACATCATACGTCTACAAAATTCTTCATGCCACTATCTGTGCTTCCCACATCTGGAGTTATGATTGCATGTGGGACCTAGTAAATGGAAAGGCTATGGAAGCAGCACTACTTCAAACAGCAGCCATGTATATACTCAGCTCAATAGCTCACCAAGGCAGAAATGGTTCCCAGCTGTCCACACACCTCTCAAATCAACTCCTTGTGATTCTGCTCCCATTACATATTTCCTTTATTACCTTTAGAACTTTCACTCACATAAATCCATAAGAGATGGGGGTACCACATGGTTTTCCCAATCCACTGTTAAGCCTGGTTACAAGTCCTCTGACCCAAATGGGGTGACACTGCTGCTTAACCTTGGTGTGGTCTGGGACAAGACTATTTCTTCAAACAGAAAAAATAAAAAAAAAAAAAAAAAGAAGAAGAAGAAGAAGAAGAAGAAAGGGAATTTGGGGGGCAACACACAGGAGTTAAAAACAGTTCCAGTGATACTAGTCAGATAGTTTCTTAATACAATATTACCACTAAATGGTAGCATACACAAGGTTGAAGCTTTGCCACTGTCTATATATGTTTTGCATTTACCAAACAAGGCACTTTCTTGCATAGGTGTGTTAGAATGCAATAGTTCAGGAGAATTTTTTACTCCCAGTAAAATATCCCAATTTTCTCAAATACTAGGAAATACAAGTAATGTGAATATGGGATCAAAATTCCCAATGTTTCTATAAATGTGAACCAACATCCCTTTAGTTATATTCACATATTAGAAACTTTCCACATTATTTCAGTTTAATATTTTTCAGAGTATTTTAGTGACTATTATAACAGTCTGTGTAGCCCCAGTAACACAGAAAAGAGTCAATGGTCCTTTCCTACTAATTCACAAGTGCTTTCATCTCTTGGAGGACATTCCTGCATTTTCAGGTGAGGAAAATACAGTTGGATGAAATAGCTCTCATTGCAGTGACTTTCTCAACAGACACAGGATGTCATGAATTATTGTTTTCTTTATATTTTAGGTTTTATATAACTTCTCAATTTATTTAAATATCTTTTAGCTTTGCAAGAATGGAGCTACCCTTTCTCTACACTTCTAACTACCACCTCTCCTGTTAGTAACAACGGCACAACAACATACAAACCCACAATGATGGCCAAGGTAGCCTATCAATGTCTCTGTATTTGTTGAATGTCCTCCCCAAAATTTCATTCCTACTACTCCCCACAAAATGAGACACAGAGGCCATTTCCTTGCAGATGTCTGGGTGCAGGCAGTGTTTGGTGTCACCAGGCTGTGGGTCAGACAAGCTGTGGCCTGACGCCTCTGTATTGAGTCCCACACCTGTTACTTGGGGCGAGGATACTCTTCTAGTGTTTTTGTCCTTAGAGCTATTTTAATTTTCTTCATGGCCTCTTCTCTGTGACTCACTGTTGGCTTTCTGTTCTTTCTGACTTCTTTCTAAAATTCAGATAATTCAAATAACCAAGAGTCATTCAATGTAACTTTATGTGGGTCTTGCCCCCTAGTCTTAGGGAAACATAAATGGTATCTATTCTTGGTTAAATTCTTCTCTGATGTGCCAATAAGAGACAGGGATTTGAAAAACTGGTGGAAAGAAGTGAACCTTCTTGCAGAGATGAAATAGGAAGATCATCCCCCCATAGTGTATTTAGGTACAATTCTGATTCCTGTGTAGATGCAATATGTACCATGACTTGTGGATATTTCAAATATACATTCTTTCCATTATTCTCTAAAGGATGACTTTAGTAATAGAATCTAATACAAAATGCTTTTACATAACTGTGTTAGCCAAATGATTACCAAGGTCATGTTTAAATTAAAGTAGAACTTGGCATGAATGATCTCTAGAGCAAAATTAAGAATAAAACCAGTGAGGGGGGAAAAAAGGAAATGATTTTTGAACTTCATAGCTTTTCTTAATATTTATGAATAAATACATCCAAAGAACCACTTCAACAGTAGTGACCCCTTGTGAGGGTCAGCGAGGGTGCATATATTTGCCAAATGGGAAATGAGTATTTACCCCTCCTTTAATTGGACTTGGCAACTGGGTTAGCAGCTTGCAAATGGGGTTCAATAAAGCAAGATTTAAGTTGACTACTGAGACCTGGGAAGGACAAGGATAGATGAAGCCTTAATCGCCCCTAAATATTTCCTCCATTGGAACGCTAATGTCCAAAACTCTTTAAGACATAGAAGATTACCTCTGTTTGATTCTTTTCAAAGACATTTCCTGAAGATTGTTCATTTTCCTTTTACTTGCTGGTGAGTATTATTAAAAATCATGTTATACCCAGCTGGGACCTGCACCTAGAGTACCAAAATGCAGACAGGTCAATATTTTCTCTCTGTGCTAATCAACTCTGCCTGTTTATAGTATAAACTTCCATCACAGGCTTTGTTCTATTTTTTTTTTTAATTTTTATTTTTTTAAAAAAATAAATTTCAAGTTAAGTCTAATGCCCTTTTTACACAAACATTTATGTGTAAATAAATGTCACATAAACATACTTTTAAAAAAAGACATAAAAGATTACTCTTATGAAAGTACCACCTAGAAAAGTGAGGGCTCATTAAGCATTTACATATTAGTTTGAATTAATTTTGTCAGATATTTTCCCAGGATAGTATTTAGAAAAATGATAGGTAGAGATAATATGAAGGCAAATTAGGCTGGTGAAGAAATGTGCAAAAAAGGAGAAGTTGAGTAAATTGAACACAAACAGGGTGGAAGGAATGATTTTTTTCTATTTAATTGCCTTGGGCTCTAGTGTGGCACTCTGTGAAGAAGGTACAAAGAGACCTACAATTTCCTCTCCTGTTTGAAGAAAAACATCATCCTGGACTCAGGGCGCTGTCAGCTCTCAGAACTGCTTTAGGGTAGAATTCATCATGTTTTTAACAGGCTCAAAGTTAAAAAATATGGCTTTAGCCTGTTTTTGTCGCTATTGATCTAAAGCTGCATTTATAATCTCCGCACCAAGATATTCAAGGTATGTAATAGGTATAAATTTGCAGATTAAAATCAATCTCTGGAAAAAACCTATAAGCCCATTACATTTTTCTTGCTGAGTCCTTAGAATATATAATTGTTCTCTGTTTTTTTACTCTTACTACTGCTGGTTGTGACTCATTTGAAACTAGTATTGTCAATTCTACCCTTGGCAGAACATAGTTATCAAAATATATGCAGCAATTTGCTCTCAGGTCTTCCAAGAACACGTTACGTGCATGTTGAGATGACTATATTGTTTTATCATCAAACAAAAATGTATATTTCAAAAGATGCATTGTATATCATTTTATTAACAGGTAATGCTAAAAAAAGTGAAGCTAGAATTATGTCAATATTTTGTGGGAAAGTATTGCCTGAAATATTTTCTACATATGGCACAAATAGAATTGTTGTTTAATAAAATGCTTTTTCTGAGTAGTCATATAAAAATAACTATGACAAGAAGAGCTATTAATTAAAACATCATGCATAGCCTCTATACCCACCATTTAATTCACAATTAGCTTAAAACAAGCGGAAAGGTTTGAGGACTCAAATGTCCATGCTTTATAAAATGTCAAGTTAAACGCCTCACTGTGAACCAGATTGCTTAATGTACAGGCCTTTCAACTGTAAATACCAAATGCATAAAGAACAGCATGAATCTTTTAACTTTATAAAGATGGCATGCAGACACTAACATTTTGGGAAAATTAAATCACTTACTAACATTTATGAGGAAGCATGCACTTAAGCATTGCACTGGACCTCTCTTGATCAATTACACATACAGAAGTCAGAATGTCACACAGCAGATTCTACCATGGTACAAAAGGTCTTGGTTACATAAAAGACTCAAATGACTTCCCAA
Source organism: Perodicticus potto (assembly GCA_963574655.1). Lineage (NCBI taxonomy): Eukaryota > Metazoa > Chordata > Mammalia > Primates > Lorisidae > Perodicticus > Perodicticus potto. Next base: position 19,224 of record CAUYRH010157860.1, on the reverse strand, counting down.
ATTAATTTCAAAAAGCATGAAAAATTAGATAGTATTCAAATTCTATGATAAAACAAATGAAAATTTACTTTTACATAAGTTAAAGGAAATTGATCCCATAATTTTTAAAAGTTAGAGTGTTATAATTGATCATTTTTAGGGGTCTATGACATCTGAATCTTCTTCACCAAAGCACAAAGGAATTTTACCAAATTTCAAAAATCACGATAATTATTCCTATGAGGATATTGTCCCCAGTCAGAGAATAGCTGGAAATAACAGAAATTAAATGAATTGCTCATGTGTTAAAGATGCTCTTAGTTTCAATAGATTTAGAATATCCCTTTGTACATAAGTAGTTAGGTAATATTTTTTTCTAAATGAAAAGAAAAATTTCAAATTCAGAATCTCCTTTTACTTGGGTCTTCATGTTGAAATATAATAGTAATGCTTATATTTATATGACTATATCTTCTGAAAGTTCGATTAATTATGACTTAGCCTTTTAATGTGCTGTTTTTTTAGAACTGAGTTCAATCATACGAAGCAAACAAACAAAATAAACGAGGGGAGACTTAGAAAAGACACCAGCCAAACCACCTGGCTCTGCATCTTGCTCATTTTAAGGATGATGTGAGAAAATTAATTACTTTAATTAAACACCTTGGCTTGTTGTTCACAAATTATGGGGTGGGTACGTATGTAAATGCAGTAATTTCCTGAGTGAGTGGCAGATGAGCAGACAAGTCCTGGGTTCAGAAAACATTTTTGTTCAGAAATACAAGTGTTTTCCTATTTATTGGCTTTTGAAAGTATCTGTTTCTGTCTTTTTCCCACCTAACAGGTACAGTGAACAGTATTAAGTGATGGGCATACTTACCACCCTGATGCAAGCATAACAAAACTTACACATGTAACCAAAAACATTTGTACCCCCAAGCTATTTTTGAATGTGAAAATAATAAAAGACACTCAGGAAAATAAAAGAAATGCAACCATTGTGGTAGAAGAAAATAAAGATATCTAACTAGCAAGATAAACTGCAGGAAAATGAATTAACAATGCCCAACTACAACCAGCAATCATAAGGCAGATTATTTATACTGATAGAAGAAAGCAGGACACACATCCAACAAAGTCATTCATAAACACTAGTAAATGTCTGGGATCATATCACCTTGGCAGAATCCTTTATGAATTCTTTCCTTCATCCACCATTCCTAATTCGTATTGATAATAGCATATTCTCTTGAATCTTAATCATCAATGAAACTATCTTCAAGCCAATAGTCCAGTGAAAGACAACTCTTTCTAAACTGAATGAGGATTTCTCATGGGAGGGGGGGATGGCAGAGAGATTGAAGGCCATTGGACACTTTCTCTTGTGCTCATTCCTTGATTTAGAGATTGCTGTTGTGAATAGAGTTGTGTTTCACAAAAAGATATACTGAAGTCCCACTCCTAGGATCTTACAATGTGCCCTGTTTAGAGGTGGGCAATTTCAAATTTAATTCATTAAATTAAAATGAGGTCATACTGGAGCAGGATAGATTCTCAATCCAATATGACTGAGGTCCTCCTAAAATGAGAAGAAGGACACAGAGGAGAAGGCCACGTGAAGATGGAGACACACAGCGAGAAGATGGTCACTGATGTGACAGTGGAGGCGGACCTTGCAGTCTGTCCCTTTAACATTAATTAAATTCTCCATTATATTACAATCTCTCTAAGAATGCAGTTCATGAATTTTATTTCTTTAATTTTTCCTTTATTTGTAATTACCTGTTACTCTTTCACTGGGCTTGGTAGCGTTGAATGCAGAAATTCAATAGTTCTTATTGTCTTACTGAACCTCATAAGACATCATTCTTTTACAAACGTCTTGAAAAGAAATCAGCATGGGGCAGAAAAAATACTAGTATTTTGAGTGTTAAGATCAAGTGTCCTCTTTCCTTATTTACATCTCTATTAAAAAGTGAAATGGAAAGCTGATCCTCTTACACGAAAAGTTGTAGGCATTTATACTATCGTTGAGAACATGATAAAGAAAAATGCTTAGATGCAGGTCAAGATGGATAAGCTAAGTACCAAAAGCATATATTTAAACCCAGCAAAAAGCCACCATAATTAAAATATAATCCTGATGTAAGAATAGGAAGATGGAGCTATGGGAAAAATACGAAGTTCAAAAACTCTGTTATAGAATTATAAGGTAAGGTAGTCTTTCAATTCAACACAGGAAAGGAGAGCTAGTCAGTTACTGATTCTGAGAAAATTAAATCCTTATCTCACACACCACATGAAGTAACGATGCAAATTTCACAATTTGAAAATAATAATGTCCAGCACTGAGAAGTGTGCAGGGAAACAGACCCTTTCATGCTCTGCTGTTGCAAACAAAAAATCAGTTAAAACTTCCTAAAGTGCATCTTGGTAGTTTGTACAAAGAACTATAAAAATGCCTAAGCTTTATTTTCAATTATTATTAATGTATCTTTAGAACTATTAACCTTAACAAGTAAACATATCCTAATAGCAGATGAGTGATGTCACTTAAACCAGAGGTTCTTAGACTTTTATGTTCACAGAAGTCACTGGTGCTCTTACCGAGACTGAAGAATCTGATGCAAGAGGCTTGTGGTGGGGCTTGAGGTTGTGCATTTTGGATTGTCTTACAGGTGGTGTCTCCACAGCATGGTGGCTAGGGGATGGCCATTGGTGGGGGCAGGGAGGACATCTGCAATGCATTGTAGATCATTGCCAGAAATACTCTGCAAAGGCTCAAGGTGCAGCTTCAGACATGAGCAGAGGAAGTCTAAATGGCTGTTAGAAGTGCATTTATTTCTTAAGCTTTTTCTTCTTCGTGCGTGAAACTCTGATTTCAGTAGTTTGCAGAGAAAATAGTTCCACTAAAACAATATATCCTGGGCTTTAGAGGTCATTATTTCTTTGCCCTGAGAAAGTGTCCACTTGGAATTGCCTTAAAAACATTCTTAAACCTGACTCTCATCTTTGAGTTAAACTCTACTGTCTGAGAGAAGAGAAAGGTAGGAAAAGCTCATGTGGGGCCATTCTGGCAAATCTAATAGCTCTTCAATTCACTGACTTGTTGGGGATGAGCCACACTCATTCCCACTCCTGTGCAGAGACTGCCTTTTAAGGTGCACTTGATCTCTCCTTAATGCTCTGCACTCTGGGTAGCAAAGCTTCATAGAATAACTCCTTTGACTACTTTCAAATTTTAACTTGACAAGGATGTAGGCCAGCAGAAAAAGGCAAGACTAACTTTTGAATACAACACCTTCCATACAAGAGAAACAAAAGATTTTATTTTATCTCCAAACATAGCAGAAGGAAACGACCCCAACAATGGCTCCCTAAGGCTGTCCTTATAGGTGCTGAGTGTCAGGGGCAGGCAGAGCAGTAAAGGAAGTTTGCATCCACATGCTTCTTTCTGAGACCTGAGCCAATATCCAAGAGAATAACAACAAATCACATTTTGAATTAAAAGATCACTTATGCTTAAGCCCCTAATTTTTTGTACTTAAAAATATTTGATAGATTTGATACTCTGATAGAAATTAGTCACTTAAAAATGCAGAACATTTACCATTGGGAACACTGTGTTGACTTTCAAACATATTTTCTAGTTTAAGTTCCTAGTTCAAGAGCTGTCTCACCATGGAATTATTTCAGCAAAAGCTTCTTTTGTCCCATGAAAAACTAATATTCTGTTCCACAATTATGAATGGCAATTTGATGGAAGAGGTTCTGATGTTGAAAAACATTTGGATGTCTTTTTCCTAGTCAGCTTTGTAACATAACTACATTTAAATACATTGAATTTGTTAGAAGAGCTACACAGAGCTCTTCAGACTGAAGAGGGCCAAAGGCCACTTGAACTTCAAGGATACATTAGGAAAATGAAATAAGTATTCTATACTACATTCACTGAATATAAAATACAGATAAGCACAAGCGTTTGTCCCATTTCAAACAGGAGATAGGTTTTCTTTTTGTTTTTATTTTTATTTTATAGTTCAGAAGCTTTTGACCCAGGTTTCATTTTCAGTTCAGATAATTGTCATCTTCTCTGACTTTTGTTCTTATATGTAATGATGTGGCTCAGGGATGGGTTTATAAAGCTTTCCTTTCCAATGCATCATAACTACCAGAGCTGGAAGGCAGAGTTGTCAACCAGACTTTCAGAAATAGGCTCGTCCTGCAGTGAAATGTGTCCACACAAGAAAGGAAGCAAGGATATAGACAAGGGACAATTGCCTTGGCTGCTACATCAAATATCTTGCTTTTCTGCGTTTTCTGATGTTAAGCTAAGTATGATCATGTAGTTCATACTTTCCAACATCATTCTATATCCCTGCAATCGCTTATCTTCTAAAAGCCTTGAGGAAAGGACACTTAGAACACTGGCTTTCCAAGGTTTTTGATTGGAACCCCAGCATGGAAGACTGACTGCACACATTTGTAGACAGTGCACACTTGCTCTTGCTATGTGAAATGCCTGCTGATACTTTCATTTCAATTTATTTCAATTTTGTGTGTTCTAACCAGATGAGGCACAGTCGATCACTTGAAAAATGACTTTCTTGTGCTCAAGATAATTTCAAATTGTTCTTGCTTTAGAATTTAGAATAATCTCAATTATTATTGAGAACCAATGATATATGAGTAAGGTGGTGACGAGTTATTCTCCTACAATCTATTTGTATTCAGAAAGCAGTAAAATAATTTTCAAGTTCTTTATAATCATCTTAACGCAAAGGTTAATGTCAAGTTTCTTCAAAAACGTGCCACCTACTCTTTTACAATGGCATTGGAAAACAGCCCAAGTATGAAAAAGAAAAATAATTTAAGCGTTATAGATGTTATTAAAGTATAAGTTTTGTAGTTTGGAATATCACTCTCATCCCTCTCAAAAAATATAACGAGTACACAGCAAAGATTTTAAGGAAGAAAACAGCAGTATAGTAAGGCTTGTTCACAGGAAGACAGGAGGAACTGGTAGTGACTGGCATACTGTTATATATGGTTTGCTTCTCTCCATATGTACACACATTTGCATACACATATATACATACGCACACCTCAGGAGAAAGTAAAAAAGATGAAATAAGTTTGCTAAGTTATACAAAAAGTAGGTTAATGTTCTACACAACAATAACACTACAAGCTCTATGATTCTATGAGAAATCATTTACATCTCTACTGGATGAAATAGCTTGGTATTTATCAATCTCACATTGATATGTAATTTAGACAGTTTGTGTGCCCTAATCAGTAGTAAATAGTAAATCAAACAAAATTATCTTATCATCGAGAGTGTCAAATTTCCTAAAATTAGAATGCCGTGCTATGAAAGTGAAAAGGCACAAAGAAAATTTTAGCATAATTTTCAAGACATAAACTACTGTCCTTAAGAATGTCAAATGCAATAACCAAATGTTTTTCTGTCTTCCTCAGTTGGTACAGTGACTGGTATATAATCGGTAAATATCTATTTATTAAAAAACTACTAATTCATTCAGAGAGAAAGAAGACTTATGACTGGCATAAAATTCTACAGAAGAATATTTGGAAATTAGTAGACCCTTTTCTACCTAATGTTAATGCCATTTTTAATCGAGGTAGATTGCTTCACTATCCCAGTCTTTATTTTGTGAGAGGTTTTCCATACCTCAATACTGTGCAAATAGAAAATATTTTCATGCAATTAAGGATATTTTCACATCAGCACAAGGAATTGTAATCCTCTTCTTCACATCACGGAAAAGAAAGTGTGTCAGAAAGAAATTTTAAATGAGGTATCTCTATGAGTAAATCTGAAAGAGCTTTTTCCATGGTATCTTTCTGAAAGTAGTAGCCATGAGTTAGATCCCTGTAATTTTCCTTTTAGACTTTGTTGGGCAATTGCTTTTTAGGGCAAGGTTAGAATCCAGTGTAATGTACAAACACTAGTTAAAAGCCGTAATTGATTAAATGCCTCATTAAAATGAGAAACAAGACTAAGGTATGTAACATCATATGTAGGAAAGTTTAAATAAAGATTGAAAAGAATAGAAAGATATACTATTTTCTTGAGCAGAAAAAAACCACATCATAAAAGTTTACAAAGTTTCAAAATTAGTCTGTAAATTGATAATAATATCACCTATTTTTTTTCTAATCTATAAAAAATAGTTCCAAAGTTTATGTAGAACTATAAGCAAAAATTTCTAGAAAAATTCTGGAAAGAGATAGTAACAAGGGATTATTATCCCCAGAGTATATTAAAACATTTATTATAAGCAAATCATAGAAAGAGTGATAATGCGTAAGAATACACAGGTACATGTAAAGAAAACAAACAAAACAATCAAACAAACAAGAAGAATATATAGGCTGAACATAAAGTTCATTTGCAATTTACTATGTTAAGCTATTTTAAATTGCACATGAGTATAGATTTCTGTAACAGCACAGAAAGTTCAAAAATTGGCGCAGTATATACAAGAGAGGGAGCATTTCAAATAAACACCCAAAATAATGGATTATTTAAAAATATATCTAAAGAAAAACTCCTAGAAAAGTAGGTAAGGTCAATATCGCATAGCGTACCCCAGTATCAGAAATTTAAATATAAAAAATAACCCACAGCTAGCTGAAGAATGGAAATTTTTTCTTATAATCTTGGAGTAAGTAAAGTCTACACATAAATCATAACTCTGAACACATTGGCAAATTTGATTGCATAACAAGTTACACATTTTTGCAAGTGGGCAATTTGCATGTTCATATACATATCTCAAAATGCACAAAGTATATCTGAAATAATTCACAAGAAACTGATAGTGTGTGGCTTCAGGCATTCAAAGGATGGCATGAAGACTTTTTCATCATGCATCCTTTTGTTCTTTGAATATATATTACTTATTTCTTAAGAAAAATGTAACCTCAAGGAAAATGAACATAAAACTCTGAAATAGCATTGAATAATTGCATATTTAATCTTCAGTGTAACCAAGACAACCCAGGTCTGAAAGATAAACTTCTTGCTTGGTGTGCTGCTACCTCTTTTAAGTCACTCCTTGGTATCTGCACACACAGTGCAAATGTTTCCATATCTTGAAATTTGTATTATATGCCCTATGCTAATAGGTGCATCCAGGCACAAAAGGGAAGGAGAATATTCCCACATGTGAGCTGTCTCAGCGGTGAGAGCTCATGCACTTTCAGAAGTTGAGATCATGGGGGAAAAGAATGGTGAGAGAAAGGATTAGAGAGAACAGGTGAGCCAGGCAACACAGGGCTCTACAATATGTGTCAAGGGCCTTGCACTTGATCTTCAGGGCTGTAAAGAGCCATGGAAAATTTTAATTAGGGAGTGCCATTGTCAGATTTGCATTTTAGAAAGAATTCTAACTGCACTGAAGAAAACTGATTAAATAGGAGAGGCGGGGTGGTAGCAACACCAGAGACAGTTAGGGGTGGAAGATGGAGGACTTAACTACCTACCCTACCTACCTTCCAAGCTACAGTAGGCTACAAAATGTGCTTAATTAACATCTTGAAAGGTTTTTCCTTTCTTTCCCTTCCATCACAGCTAATTAGAACTAACTTATTTACTGCACATTAATTATGTGGCAGGCACTGTTCTAACACTGTTTCATGTACTTCATTTGAACTTTGCAATAACTTCATGGCATAGATGATATTTCTATCCTCATTTGATGCATGAAAATACTGTCACAAATGATTTAAGAAGTTGCCCAAGTTCACACAAATGTGATGGAGTTGGAGTTTGAAGCAGTACCTTGGTCCCTCAGCACTAGACTCCATACTAGGCTGCAGAGGTTTTCCGTGGGCTGCGACATCTGTAAAGCCAACCTGACGGTCCTCTCTGACTTCCATGACTCCCAATTTCAATCTGCAACCACATTCTTTCCAAAGTCATATGCCTAAAGCATCATTCCCATCCCCTCTCCTCTCTGATTTGGATTGTACACAGGCTCCCTATTTCTTATCAGTGAAGTTTTCTTCAGTTATTTAGTGCCTATCCCATGTCCTTATCTTTGCTTATGGTGGGTTTCCCAGACTTTCAGCCATACTCAACTTCAACCTTTCCTACAAGGCCCTATTTTCATCAAACCCTGACTGATGGTTAACCTAAAATTCTTTCCCCCATTTCTACCAACTATTGTATTCACCGTAAAATGATCCAGTAGGCGATTACATGTTATGGCATCTTGCTTCCCCATTTTAGACTAAAACAATAACTATCTCCATCTCATTTCTTCACATTCCCTGCAGCTCTTAGTACAAGGTGAACACACACTAGGAAATGGATATTTATGCAGTGAACTGAAATACTTTTACACACATGAATTAGCTAGATTGATATTTTCCAAACTTGACTCCTAATTCATTTCATGAAAACGAACTCTGTTTACACTGGGAAAACATTTAGTTGAAAGAATTTAAAAAGGTTTCCCAGACACTTTAATGTGCCAATAATGAAGAGGGAGGTAGATTATGTTGTGCTTGGTTTCATCACAAATTCCCACTACTTTGAAATATATTAATAGGAATAGATTAGTAAAATACATAACATACAGCCTGTATTCCTGATACTGTGTTAAGCTCTTGCCACCCATCATCCCATTCAGTACTGTGTATATTTCCTAGAATACTCTCACTATAGGAAAGATAGCTTAGAAAATAAATTATATTGATGAATGCTGATTTCTATTTTTATACATCCTTTCTGTCCAACTCCAAGTTAGTAGAATGTGGAGAATCATTACTGTTCCCCAAACTTAAAAGGAAAATATATTTTTAAATAAATTGCAGTATTGGGAATTCTTGGCTCAGAGAGTCTTTCTTCCTTCCATGTATATAATGCCATATAAATCCTCACAGAGCTTTGGATGTGATCACAAAGACTCTTAAAACTAATGGAGAGCAAGGGTCCTCCTATGTTTTAACCTCTCTTATCTTGTGGGATCGCAATGTCTCGTGAAGGGGCACAAAGGTTTTCTTTGGGCGTTAGTGGAGTTGTCTACCTTTCACCTGCAGACACAACTCGTAGCTGTCTTGGGTATGTGTTAACCTGTGATTCTGAGTTGCTCAGAATATGGTTTTTAAGATAATACGGCTTTATTTCAGAAAGAAAGCACATGAAAAAGTATAGAGCAGGAATATTATAAGGAAAAATAATTTGAATGAATTGATAATTTAATAAGAAATCAATTTTTACCGTTTCTTCAACTCAGAAGACTGTTTAAAATAGGAAGCTCTCTAACCTTGTGAGTTTGAGGGGTTGTTTTTCTATTATATCTTTTCATGGACTACAAGACCTACATTTTCTAATAGGGCCTGCCTATAACTGATGGGGAATATGTCTACCTGTAAACAGGGAAAACCAAAAATTCTCTAAGAGCTCAGAAATGTAGTAACTATTAATAGTTAGAATTAGAAAAGATATTATATCTAAAAAGACTTAGAGCAATTATCTAATCCAATCTCTTTCTATGTGAAGACTTTACCAAATGAGAGCTAGGCAGTAGAAGAGACAGCTATAAATCTAATTTTTCCCTTTTAATAACAATCTGTTTTGGAAGCACTTCAATGGATAAAAAACATGACGTTTAAGTGTTTATTAATTATGAAAATATCCTAAATACTATCCACAGCATGTAAAATACAAGATTCTCTGAGCATAAGTGCACTGACATACAGTGAAACAAGAAAATAATAAGAATGGCTAAGATATTCTCCGATGTCATGGAAAAAATTCTTTCACCAAGAAAACATACATATATTCTTTGATTTTTATCCTGATAAAAATTTATCAATTTATGTTTTTTCCCCATTATCACAGTATTAGTATAAATGTGATCTGTGTTTTATAATGTATGTTTCTGGTTCTGTGTACTTTTGCAGGTTCTATTATATTTTAGTTGATATAATTGTTTTCCTTTCTGGGCCATTATGTTAAAATGCTGTATAAGTTCAATCATTCCCACAATATACAAAAATCAAACCAAATAAAAATGGATTAAAAACTCAAATATAAGACCTGAAAATGTGAAACTATTAGAAGGAAACATTGGGGAAATGCTCCAGGACATTAGTCTTGGCAAAGGTATTTTGTTTAAAAGCCCAAAAGCATAGACAACCAAAGAAAGAATAGACAAATGGGATTGTACAAGCCTCTCCACAGCAAATGAAACACTCAACAAATTGAAAAGATGATTTATAGAATGGGAGAAAATATTTGCAACCCATCAATCTGATAAAGGATTAATAACCAGGCTACATATGGAGCTCAAAAAACTTAATAGCAAAAATCAAGTAACTCAAATAAAAAGTAAGCACAAGGGCCAGACATGGTGGCTAGCGTCTGTAATCCTATCACTGTGGGAGGCTGAGGCAGGTGAATTGCTTGAGCTCACTTGTTTGAGACCAGCCTGAGCATGAGCGAGACCCCTGTCTCTAATAAAAATAGAAAAAACTAGCCAGGTTGTGGCACATGACTCCAGCCCCAACTACTTAGGAGACTGAGGCAACAGGAATGCTCGAACCTAGGAGTTTGAGGTTGCTGTGAGCCTGTGAGCTATAACTCCATGGCACTCTGCCCATGGCAACAGAGTGAGACTTTGTCTCAAAAAAAAAAAAAAAAAAGCAAGTAAAAGATTTGCACGGACATTTCTCAAAAAAGGACCTATAAATAACCAGTAAGTATATAAATAATAGTCAACATCACTAATCATCAAAGAAATGCATATAAAAACCAAAATGAGATATAGTCTTCCCCATTTAAAATGGCTTTTATCATAAAGACAGGTAATCATAGATGTTAACAAGGGTGTGGAGAAAGGGAAATCTCATATACTGTTGGTAGCAAAAAAAATAAATACAGTCACTGTGGAGAACAATATGGAGGTTCCTTAAAAAACTAAAAATGGAACTACCATACAATCCAGCAATTCTACTACTGGTTATATATCTAAAGGAAATGAAATCAGTACGTCAAAGAGATACCTGCACTCACATGTTTATTGCAGCACTACTCACAACAGCAAAGACATGGAATCAAACTAAGCGTCAATTAACAGAGGAATGGATAAAGAAAATGTGGCATAGATAGTGGTATATGTGCACAATGGAATATTATTCAGCCAGAAAAAAGAATGCAACCCTGTCCACGTGTAGGAATGTGGATGGAAATAGAGGTCATTATGTTAAACGAAATAAGCTCAGAAAGACATATATTACTTATGCGGGAGCTAAAAAAATGTTGGCTCTTGTGAAGATAGAGAGTACACTGATGGTTACCAGATGTTGGGAAGGATAGGGAGAAGATGGAAATGAAAAATTAAAAATATATTTTAAGAAGTCTTGCTATGTGATTGATATTGTTCTATATTGCTACAGGACCATATAGGAAGGTGCAGGCTTCCCACAGAGGAGCACACATACTAGTGAGAATGATGGAAATTAATTCAACAGTCACACAACTGTAATTACAAACTATGCTCGAGAAAAACGCACACTGAAGGAGGAGGGCCACCCACCTACTTTTGTGTAAGTGAGATACACACCTTCACCGTGTTCAGACAATAAAACATAAAAGCCCTGCTTCTGCGTTTGAAGATTTGTAACACATAACTTTAATGGAAACAATATTAGACTTTCCCCTCTCGTTTGTTTTCTTTTAACAGCTTCTATTTTCTGTTTTAATTGGTATCATTCAGTGCAGTAGTAAACCAGTATAAAACATTTCCCATTGTGAATAACCACCATCCAAAGTGACATGAAGTATAGGAAGGAATTCAACATGCAAAGTGTATAAAAAATAACAAAACAAGAAAACCCTCAGGCTCTTAGCCAAGCATTAAGTTGAGACTTGGCGAAGTCAATATATTTGAAGGGCCCACTGCAAGCCAGTTCTTCACTTGTTTCAATGGTGACAGGGCTGGGTTAAATAAAACAGACATAGTCCCTCTCCTCAAACTCACTATTCTTCAGCATGCTAAAAATTAGCATGCTAAGCCCTCACTGAGCTCTGCCCCTCAATTTTGAGAGCATCAGTGGTTGCTTGTGCCATTTCCAAGCTCTCCTCTGCCCTATCCTTTCCATCCAGATCCCCTTCCTCACAAGTAGTCAAGGGCATTTCTGGACTCTGAGGGCTCTAGACTGAGAATGTAATCCAATCTGCCTGCTTGGGCACATGGCCATCCTGTAATCTCCCAGGAGGCATGGCCCCTGCCAATCTTTCCACATTGGGCTCTCGGCTACATAGCAGCTTATATACAATATGCACTGAGTACAGACGTGGTTCAGAAATAACTGACTCTTTGTTAACTTGCCTGGATTTAAAATTTTTGACTTTCTTGCTCCTTTGGGCTTAAAAAAATGAATAAGTGTATTACTCATTTTTCTTTTCTTTTTTTTTTTTTGAGACAGAGCCTCAAGCTGTCACCCTGGGTAGAGTGCCATGGCATCACAGCTCACAGCAACCTCCAACTCCAGGGCTCAAGCGATTCTCCTGCCTCCGCCTCCCAAGTAGCTGGGACTACAGGCGCCTGCCACAACGCCCGGACATTTTTTGGTTGCAGCCGTCATTGTTGTTTGGCGGGCCCGGGCTGGATTCAAACCCGCCAGCTCAGGTGTACGTGGCTGGCGCCTTAGCCCATTGAGCCACAGACGCCGAGCCGTATTACTCATTTTTCAAAGTGAGTAAGAATATTACTAATTTTTTCCTTCTCTCCGAATGACTGATATGGGAATTTGGTAGGTGTGGAGAGAGGAGAACACAGAAATGAGAATGTCTTCTATGTAAATTTAGAGATGCCCCGAGTTCCCTGAGTGGGGAATCAAAGCCTCTATACGGCGGAACACTTTGACTCTTTTTGGTCTATGGGTTTTTGTTTCTTATTCTAGAAACACTTAAAATCATAAAATTTGAAGACATAGAAATATATTAACTCAAATCTGACTGATTTAATTATTAGTTTGATTCTTTATTTAAGCTTTGGGGCTTGGGAACAAGAAGAAAAGAAAACGTTTACAACATATAGTAAATATTGAGAATTTTATTTTATATACCTTATATGTTCTTTCTGAAGACAATTATTATTCTAACTTCTTTAGCCTTGTGTTTCAAGCCAACTTATTTTACCTTTATGTTACTGATTTCTAGAGAAAAAAGTGCCAGGCATTAATATCTCAGCCGGAACAACCAAGACCACAAGACCACATATTATTGAGGTTTCTTATTAAAAGTGGCATTTTCATTAAAATCCCCTTCTTTGCTGTGAAAAGCCATGATGATATATTATCTGTTTTGAACAAACGTGCTACAGAAAGTGCCCAGGAGGTAATAACACAGTTTAAGGAAAAAATTAAATATGATGGCTAGCCAAATGCAATTTACACATTTGTATTTTTTAATGGTAAGTCATATATCTTGTAAAAAAATCATGTACCTGAAGCATGACTATAGAAGAAAAGCATGTATGTGTACAAAAATAAAAATGCATCAAAAATGGATTGTAAAATTCAGATACTTTACTACAAAAATCCCTAAAGCAAACTCAAATGAGTGTTAAATTTTATCTGTTTTCAGATAAAAGGGAGTCGCTTGTTGCCTTCTACTGTCTGTCCCTATTGTATGAAGTGATTTTTCCCTCTCTCTCTCCCTCCCTTGGGAGTACCCTGGAGGGGCTAGTGGACTCTGGCTGTAGTGAAGGAATGGGGCTAGGATCCAGGTCGTCCGTCCGTGACTTTCAGCAGACAGTAGACAGCAGGCAGTTTAGGACTGGGAACCCAGGTATTAGGTTTAACAACTCGCTCACTGAGCTTTCTGACCCTTGATTGGTCACTTCATCTCCCAAGCCTCATTCTATTCAAAGAAGAAGGTTAGATATGTCAGTACAAGCTTAAACCCCCTTCTTTTGATTGACCCCTCCAGTTTCTAGTGACAACCTAGTGTTTTAATACTTTAAATACAACAGCAACAATCACCACACTACAAACATGATGTCCTACTTCTTCCTCGAGCAGCATACCTCATTTCTCAGCTTCACGATGTGTTATAGCTTCTGTCTCTACTCCACCTCTAAATTCTACTCATTATTCAAAGTTTGCCCTATGAAGTTACTGTCCTGGGGTGTCTTCTACACCTCCCCCACGCTGGTACAGGCTGAAAATCATGGCACACTTTGATAGATTCTCCCATATGTGATCTTTAACTCACTGAAACACTTATCCCTTTCTATCTAGCAATGCATGCACATGATTTTATATCTCTGGCTCAGGTTCTCTGAGGGCAGTGCCATGACTTATTAATCTTTGTGTCTTCTTTGGTACCTGCCATAGCCTTGCCTGTAGTAGGAATTTAATTAATGTTTATTGTGCCAATGAATAAAAAAAGTTATCTATGGCATTTCACTCCTTAGGAAGACAGGATGAAATAAGAGCAGAAATGAGAAAGTGCGTGCTAAAGCAAAAGTTTTATTGAAATGAAAGGCCTGATGGCTGCAATACTACATAAGTACATTTGACGAGGGAGTGAAAATTCCTGGCGGCTATTCACAACTGACAGAACTCCGAGGTGTGACTTGGCTAGTAAAGAAATTCCTGGGCTATAAGTGTAGCTTGATGAGAAATTGAGATAACATGCTCAGAGAACATAGGAAGGAAGGAAATGCCAAAAAGAACAGCTTTTTCAGAGCTGTCAAGGCATCTTAATTTGTTTTCATGCAGAGAGACTTGTCAGACTGGCACTAACTACCTCTGTTCTCGTCCTCGTGAAGTTTCTATACATTGTGCCAACTCTACTTTCTTGATATCCAGAAACTTTCACCAAAATCCCTTCAAGCCACTGCTGAGGGCTAATGTGTTTCTGCCATGGCTGCAGACATGGGTGGTTTGGCACTAACCCTGGTGGAAAGCCGAGGGAAGCAGAGGTGGATTTTGGATTGGGGAAGCTGATAGTCTGGCCTGAAGGTCCACGTCAGATGGAAGGTCACAATAACTTTGAAAAGTCATCGCCTCTTGCAATGTTTCAAAATGGCCTTTACTTGAAAAAAATTAATGTAAAGACTAAATCTGAGATTGCAAAGAATCTGCACCTTAGAGCTCAGCCCTTGCTCCTGAAACTGTGTTCTACAGACTGGCAGCCTTGCCATAGGTCTGGAGCTGCTTTGCATCCACAGTCCTCGTCCCACACTTGCTCTGAGTCTGCATTTGTAACCAGATCCTAGGTGGTGCGCATGCGTGTCAGACTTGGAGGTGGTGCGCATGCGTGTAGTGGCGGGCAGGCGTGTCAGACTTTGAGTGTGTCTGCTCTTCGGCAAATGGACAAGAAGTAAAGACAAGAAACTTTTGTACCTCACTCAGTTAGAAAAGGTTCAAAAATATTAAATGTAGAAGCAAAGATCTCATGTCCAATTGATCTAATGAAACATTTTAAAATTTGAAAAATATCGTTAAAAACTGGAGAAATTAAAGCTGTATAGTGAAGATGAAAAGAAAAGGGGAAATAAGTCCCTACCCTACGATGACAGTCAATGTAACTGACATTCTCTCAAACTGTTGTCATCTAGATATAGAATTACGGAAAATATGTAAGTACTTGCTCTATACTCATTAGCCATGCTGGTTGCCTGCTCCTTTCTAGTCAATTATAGTTAATTGGCATTCATTATAACATTATCATAAAGCATAGAATTAACCAATGACTGTAGAATATTAATTCCACTGCAATTCTGGAGAAACGTTTAAAATCCTAAGTACAGTAGTTTTTATAGTACTAGTTAGAACAAAATGGCTTCAGAGAAGTACCCATCTGATGAATTCTCTACTTTCTAGTTTTATTAACATTAATGCCTGCTTTTGTTTTTTTCTGAAGAAAGCTTAAATATGGATTGTACAGTCAGCTTTTTCCTCAATCAAGGCAACACTATTTAATAAAAACAAGTAGGCAACCACTTAAAATAAATGAGGAACTTTAGGGACAATCAAATGACTCTTAGGTTCTAATTTTATTTGTTTTGTTTGGGAAAAAGACTAAAGGCATACGATTCAAAATTAAATGTATTTGTTCCTTGGATCGCATTTTGACCTAAGTGAAATTTACAATGTACTTTGTTATGATTTATCTGTTATTATTTTAGATATATTTACGGAGCTTTAGATGTTACAGTTTATCTAATTGCACATGTGGTATTCTATAAATACTTATATTAAGTTCATGAGAGTCCTTATTAAAATGTCACAAGTTTAATGAAAGTTAATTATTCTGATGTTAAGATGCAATATAAAATGTTTTTGGAAAAATAATCTTCTTATATTTGAAAATTGCTGCTTATATTTAAAAGGCTTTTGTAAATATTCTTGTACACTTGGATTAGTCTATTTTTAACATCCTCACTCTCAGTGCTAAAACAGAGGAAAATCTTGCGAATTTTTCATTCAGTAGCATTTATTTGCTCTCTGATATGTGCCAGGCACCATTGTGAACCTTTAACAATCCAAAGTCAATGAGACAATATCTTTTCTCTCAAGAAGTTTAGTCTTATGAAGGAGAAAGACAATTATGCCAATGAAATCCATGGCAATCTGCATTATAACAGAGGCAATGGAATAGGTTGTATCCATGATAGAGTTTCCTAAGAATTGGTCTGGAGAAATCAGGAAAGTTGTCCTGAGTTGGATTCCCTGGAAGCAGACCTTGCGGCAGGATTCTTGAAAGTGTGTTCTCAGGGGAAGGGCAAAGAAAAAAAGGATCTGAGTAGGGAAAGATAAGTAAGGATAATGCCTCCCCTGAAGATATGCTTTCATCTTGATTTCTGGAATGGCTCTTTAATTGTTCTACTCTGCAATCAGGTGTTGTGTGAACAACATAATTGACTGCGGGTTTTGGGGGCGGAAGGGCAGTGAGTGGTGTCAGTGGTAAATTTCTCTCCACGAGGGTGCACAGAATTGATAATGTAGGAGTTTATCAGGGAGACAATGACAACTTATTCAGGAAATGAGATTGTATATGGTGGAGAGATCCCGAGATACAATAGTTCCTATATATAATGGTGAAAAAATTCCCAAGAAGTACAAAGAAAAAGTGATTTTAACTGACAATTAGCTTTCAACTATAGAAATTAGTTCATGTAATGTTAGCAGGCTAAACCCAGAGGACATGCTTCTTGTTCATTATCAGTCAATTATATGTTAGCACGGCTAATATGGTTGGGATGTTCATGATAAAACCTATTTTCAATTTATATTACTTTGAATCCACAAGAGTATTTTCCAACTGAGATAATGCTTAAAGTGTATTTCTTATTATTTCCTTTCTACAAAGCAGAAATAATATAACATCTCTATAGGTTAAAGTTGTTACATTCACTGACATATTTAATTCTTCTAAAGACTTAATATGCGCCAAACATTGTATCTCAGCTAAACGTTTGTACGTATTTCTGGTATAGCTTATTATGACTTAATATGTCTTAATGTAATAAAATAATGTGTGATGGATTCAATTCTTATTCAAATATTATCAATAATAAAAATAACAGCTAATGAGAGTAACTGTGTGCTAAATATGGTACTAAGTTCTTTACATTTATTTTCTACTTTAATTAGTACACCAACAGTGTTAATAAGGTACCATAATTAACTCCATTTTATGAATGAAGCAAAGGCTTATAGAGGCAGGTCATTGCCTGAACTTATCCAGCTAGTGCACAGTACAACAGGATCTATACCCAATTCTGCTTGACTCCAGATTATGCCTCTTGACCGCCATGGTGTATTGTTCCCCAAAAGCCAAAGAGACTGAACTTCAGAAATTGACCAATGGCAAAATTTTTAGCATATTTGTTTTTACTTGAGTTGATCTTGGAAGTTTCAAGTTACATGTGATGCATACCTATGTATGCGTGTATACAGAAATACATATTGTGTGTGTGTATATATATATACACACACATACATATTATGCATATTTTCAAAATAATATTTCATGACATTTCAATCTAGCATTTGTTAAATAAAGTTATTTATTTTACATTAAGTATCACATACTTTATAAGGAGATATAATAAATTCACTTAAAATCTAATATACAAACCAATCATAATATCAAGGCATATAAATATTTTTTATCAATTATAAATTATCCACCAAGTCCTAATAAATCTGTCTCAATGACTCTAATGAAACTATTCTCTTAAGGATACCTATAGCAATAACACTTACTGACAATTAAGAAAATATTTCATATTTTAAAATATCTTGAAAGCTACAAATGCCAGTAACAAGTTAGCTATGACAATAATACCCAATGGGTTTGCCTTCACCTTTATTCTCTTATATTTTTACTGATGTGAGTTTCACCCTTTTAAAATTTATCTTTATCATTGGCTTCCACGATTGCAAACTCTATGACTCTTTCCTACCATTGAAAGCTTCTAAAGGGATTTCTCAGATGAATGTGAGCATGTCCCTATGTGCATGATACCTTTTGTTCCTTTTCCTTAAGGTAACACTTTAAGTTTACTGGATCCAACAAATTAAAGTATTCAACTCTTTTCGAATTTTATCTGTTGTCACAATCTCAAATACACATTTTATTACTTGCATATTTTGGAACTGAGAACATTCTCTGCCACATCATATCAACTTATCTAGCAATTTGCAAATTTTAGATTTATTAATATAGTTGAACATCTCCTTCAAAGATATGTATAGGCTAGACTTAGATCATTATTCACACCTCTGATTATTTCTTCAGAATGCTTAGCTAGTTGTTAGAGTACAAGGTAAAACAGTGGTATAAAAATTTTAAGTGCTTTGATTCCCATTTCTAAATTGCTCCTAAAAAAAGTTGTGTCCATTTGTTCTCCAAATGTGGCACATGTTAGTGCCTTTCCCAGAACATTCTTGGTATCCTTAGTATCATTCAATGACATCTATTTTCTGATGTGATAAAAGTTAACATATCTATCTTATCAACCCGAGAACTGAAACTCATATAGGTAAAATTATTGCTCAGTGAATAAACCGGTAGAAGATCCACGAACAAAACATAGACCTCAGAGAGGAAGCAGAGCACAGCACATCACAGCTCAAGCTCTTCAGTCATAGTCATTGTAGGGAAAATTGTGCCCTGATCTTTAGCACCAGACTTTCTTCCTCTTTGAGAGATTTAAAGAATCACAAAACAGCAAGTGAGTTGTGTAC